>JAVHNF010055683.1:6375-29650 GCA_034783455.1 Micropsitta finschii
AAACAAGGCAAATCCATCCTTGCCCTGCTAGGGGCACCCACTGAAGACTGGAAGAGGAAGGTTCTGGCTCAAGATGTGATGGCAGGTCCTGGGGCTCAGACTGTCCCTAGCTGCAGGGACCCTAATGTGGAGGGGCTTGTGTGTGCATGAAAGGGAAGGGAGACTGCCTCATGCCTTTTCTATTCCTCATCACACTATTCTTCATAGAATCATGGAATCAGTTAGGTTGGAAAAGACCTTTAAGATCATTGAGCCCAATCATTAACCTTAACAATGCAAGCCCACCATTTAACCATGTCCCTAAGCATATCTAAACATTTTTTAAATACTTCCAGGAGTGGTGAATTCACCACTTCCCTGGGCAGCCTGTCCCAATGCTTGTCAACACCTTTCAGTGAGAAAATGTTTCCTAATATACAATCTAAAGTTCCCCTGGCACAACTTGAGGCCATTTCCTCTTGTCCTTGTTATTTGGGAGAGTGACTGCCACTCACATCATTGCTACCTCCACTCATGTAGCTATCGAGAGCAATTGGGCCTCCCCTGAGGCTCCTGCAGGTTAAACAACCCTAAATCCCTCAGCTGCTCCTCACAGGACTTGTTCTCCAGACCCTTCATTGCTCTTCTTTGGACCCATTCCAGCACTTCAATGTCTTTCTTGCAGTGAGGAGCCCAGAACTAAACACAGTGAACACAGTATTCGAGGTGCAGCCTCACCACTGCCAAGTACAGGGGGATGGATCTTAAACTCAGCCTTAAATGAGACACAATGCAATTCCTGATTAAATTGCTACATTAGTTATGTTTGACATGTTATAATCTTGAATACTAAGAAACTAGAAATAAAAAAATAGACAGCTATATGCAAATAGGAAGGATGTACCAGGCAGCATTAAGCTTCAATCATTTTGTCTGACATGTTCAATTTGACTCCTTCAGTTACTTTGTCAAAGGGCCACAAGTCCAACTTGATTTTACTTACAGCATTCTGGGACTTATTATTTGCCATTCACACTGTTATTAATTCTGTCTGCCTGAACATTTTCATTATGAGAGGGAAGGGAGGAAACCAAAGATAACTTAGTGAGCATTATTCCCGTTTAGGTGCTCCTCTGAGATTTCCTTTTGACTAGAATGTATTTCATTAATTCAGGGGACATTCTGGCATGGATGTCTAATTAGATCTGCTTAATGGATTTCTTGTCACAGAGGCATGTAGATCTTTCTATGAAAGACAAGGCTTGTATTGAGAGATAATATCTTCTATTAGACTTCGAGATAGAATTGAAAGGAATGGACACAATTTTCAGTTTCTATAGAAAAAAACCCAAACCTTGTAATATTCTGCAATAACCTTTTCCTTTCTTGCTTCTTCAGACATTCTGAAGTCACTTCAGGACACATCATAGCCTCTTGTATTAGCAATCACTTGTTTTTCACTAAGAGCTTTTGCCACATCTGTATTTTTCTAATTTTTCACAGTAATTCAGTCTTCTGACATTTACCTGCTTTTTACAAGCCATTGCTTGCTATAGCCTATGAATATTTATATCCAATTTTACTTGTTCAGAGGGGGAAGGGATCCCAGATGGGGTTTCCTTCCAAGTTTCTATGCCCAGACATCACCAACTCCCAGAGATTACAAAATACTACTTAAGTCAATGTGATTTTTGTTTTATTGCCTACATGACTTGAATGCATATTCAGCAGCTGCAGACATTCTCAGTTTATACACCCAATACCACCTGTAAAATATCCATTCTTCATTCTTAAAATCTTTAATAGAGCCCTAAAATCTTTAGAGAGAGAGGAGCTGCTGGGCCTAGATTGTTTGTTGGCTTGAATGTTCTCATGACAGCAGCTCAGAATATGCTCTCACAGGAGTTGAGCTTTATTTTTCTGATGATGGAGGTATTTAAAGTAACTTACAAAGCAGATTCTACCTAATATATTAGACACTGCATAGGAATCTAATTCATGTAGCTGATTCATATTTTTTTATGCCACATACTAATATATTCTGCAAAGCATGCAAAATATATTACTACAATTTGAAAAACTTCAGTTTTTGTAATAACTAGTTTAGTATTATATTCCTTGAGTCTCAGGATGCCTATTTCAACAAGAACTGCAGATCTTTTTTTGGCAGTGTCCTGGTTTTGGCTGGGGTAGAGTTAATTTTCTTCCTAACAGCTGGTGCAGTGCTGTGTTTTGGCCTTAGTCTGAGAACAGTGCTGATAAAACACCAATGTTTTAGTTGTTGCTAAGTAATGCTTACTCTGATCAAGGACTTTTCAGTCTCATGCTCTGCCGGTGAGGAGGGGCACAGGAAGCTGGGAGGAAGCAGAGACAGGACACCTGACCCAAACTAGCCGAAGAGGTATTCCATACCACAGCACTTCATGCCCAGTATATAAACTGGGGGAGTCACCCAGAAGGGACCGATCACTGCTCAGGCTGGGCTGAGTATCAATTGGCTGGTGGTAAGGGGTTGCACTGTGCATCAATGTTGGTTTGGGATTTTTGTTTATTTCTCATTTCATTTCCCTTTCAGTATTATTATTAGTAGTCTTAGAAATATTTTGTACTTTATTTTTATAAAACTGTTCTTATCTTGAGCCATGGGGTTTACATTTTTTTTCTGATTCTCCTCCAGATGTCATCGGGGGGTGGGGGGTGGAAGGGATCAAGCAGCTGCATGGTATTTAGTTGCCGGCTGAGTTTAAACTACAACATGCAGATATCACAAGAATTCTGGATCAATCTTGCAAACTTTCTCATAAACTTTCAGTCCCTCTTTTAATGCTGCTAAATACACAGTTTCAACTACATCCCATGGCAAGTTTCACGGGTTTATCCTCTGTGGCACCAAATCTTGTATCACAACTGACTTGCATATGACCCTACCTTCACAAGGACCTGTGTGTGTTATCGTATGCCATAAAAAAATCACCTCTTCTATTTGAAAAAGCACGGTATTGCGATATATTCTTAGAAAAAATGGGCTTCTGTTGTGAAAAACTTTCTTAGCTGTAGAGAGTAGAAATTAATTATCTCACATGCAGTTTCTTTTCCAAAGAACAGGGGGAAGCATAAATCAACTCCTGCCCTCTCAAAAGACAGCTTTATTGTTTTAAGCACATTCAGGTATGTGTCAAAGACGGTTTTAAAAAACCTCCGTTTTAGGATAACCCAATGCTTATTTTCGAAGGTTAGGTAATAAGAAACCTCTAAAAATCAGTTCAGTCTACATCAGTAACGACTGAAAGCCATTAGTGTACGTAATGGCCGCTTGGTGGCCTATAACAAATGAATGGATTGTCTCAGTTCATGCAGGACAGGCAGCCACATCACAGGAACCACAAAGCACTGCACAAGGAGGGAGGCTGAGTTGCCCTCTCCCCCAAGAAACCACTTCCTCCAAGCGCAAGTGGAAAACCAGATATTTTCCACTATCAATTAGCTCCTTCTCTCAACCAGGACACTCACTTTTAGGAGGGAAGAAGAAAAAAGTCTGAAGCCTCATGATAAGCCCTGGGGATTAATAAAGGCAGTTTGGTTTACAGGATAAAGTAGAGCCTTTATCACCTGAAGTTCAATCTACCAGCTTAAAAAAAAAAAAACCATGAAAGCACAGGACTGGCTTCAACACCACATGAAATAAAAAGCTCAAATAAAGACTGTATTTGGGGAAGTATTTCTAAAAGATAAAGAAAGAAGGATATCCAAGACTGAAGGTCATGCTAGCTATTTTTCCCACCCTATAAAGCTTACAGTACTGAATGTAGTGTTGTAGCAACAGAGAGCGTAACAGTAGCCAGAGATTTTCTTTAAGAACATAGATGAGGGAGAGGTATGGGCCCAGGAGAGAATGTCAGCTTCGCAGAAGTGAAAGGAGTTACAACCTTTCAAATTATCTTCTTTTTCCCTGCTGCTTTGGACACTTCAATTTTTTCATAAAATTTAGAGTCTCCTTTTAAGCTCCTGGTTTCTTCGGGATACAATTTATCACAATCCCATATTATTTTCAAATGCAGTAAAGCATCAAGGCAAAAAGGGAAGATGAACTCTGTTTAATCCCTCTGTTGAACTGCAGTAAGAGCAAGCAAGCAGGGAGGTGTTAAGTTTACGAGGAAGGCAGGAGAAAAAATGGGAACCGAGTAATCTCCTTGCAACTGCGTTTGGAGAAAAGGCAATAATAAGCTTTCAGAGCACAGCTGTTTGGTCGTAGAGCAGAAAAGCACTTTCAACCTCAAACTGACATCATTCGGCATCTCCATAACTGGCAGGGAGAAGAACACGCTGTTTTTTTCACACAGCTGTGAAGTACATGCCACAAGATATTTTAGCTGCAGTGAGGGCCATGTACACACATCAAAGGCTAGCACTGGATGCAAAGGAATGAGAAATGCAGTTTATTTCTCATAATGAGAAACACGACTTATGCTTTATCAAACCCTAACTTCTAATAGGAATTACATAACTCTCCTCTCTGCTGACTTCCAAATAGCCATCAAATATTAAACAGACAAGCAAGAGCTCTGAAAAGAGGTTGCTTGGTCACAGCAATGCAGCCTTAACATGCACGTGTGTGTTCATGTGCCTCCTTGTATAAGAGCAAGAGAGTCTTCATAGTTGGGTGGATCCTGGAGGCCAGTGAATAAACCTGCAATGCTTCCCACTCTGTGGTTCATTCCCACCATTCCCAATTGCCCCAGGAGGCAGGTGTCCCAGAGAGGCCAAGCAGGAAGGGAAGGAATTGGGTCAGATGCTGTGCAGCCACTCTGACATTGAAGTTAATGAGCTGACAGGGATGGGCTGTTACCAGCCCAAGCCCTGAAGTCCCACAAGAAACGTGATCTGTTAAGAGATAGCAGTGGTGCCAAACCTCCCTGTTGCGGGAACTTTTTGAGATCCAGTGATGGAATATCATGAAAATCTTAGCTTTTCCCTAAAGATTCCCTAGTTGCTTGCTGAACCCTGTGATTAAAGTAAATCTTGCAGTTTTTCCTAGAGAGGAGGAAGATTAAAAAGTCTGTCTCTTAGATTCTTGATACTTGGAGTTGGCAGTATTGGGATTGTGACTAGAACCACCAAATCAAGAACTGGGAAGAAAATGAAACAAGGGGGAAAAACTCTGTTGGGCATCTTCAAGACTAACCTTCAGTTTAAATATACTTCCTTGCAGTGCTGAGTTAGCAAAGGGAGGTAAGCCCTCCTGACAGTGAAAGAGGCTTTTCAAGTGGATCAAAGACCTGGAAGGCAAAGAGGAGTGGGATGTTTCCACTGACTTCCAGGTGGTTTTGTAATAAGATGAACTATAATTTGATTCTTTTTGTACTCTCTGCTGACATAGCCATTTTCACAGAGGGAATAAAAACAACTTCAGGACTTGTGGGGAGCAAGACAGAACTGCTGACTGCTTGATTTCAAGTAGCTCACCAATCATTACAGCCTAGTCAAAAGCACACTGGACAAGTATATAAAGAAATATACTACAGTCAACTATACTTCTGAATTTTTTGATCCCGGAGAAAAGGAAAAGAAAAGAAATATGAGGGGAGAAGGGGAAAGTGAAGCTGAAGAGTACCAAAATGTTTCTCCAATATAAACAATACAAGATATATTTTTTTTAAAGATTTATATATCTTTATAAATATAAAGATAGATTTATATATTTTTAAAAGATTTTTAAAAAGATTTTTAAAGATTTATTTCAAAACGTAATCAACTAGAATTAAATTCAGATCAGCACTTGAACCATATCACTGTCAGATGAGATCTGAGTGTGACAGGTGCTACTATAGGTTATAACTGTAAGGCACTCAATCCAGAATTCAGGATATTTACACCTGAAGTTATACTCTAGGTTAATTAAAGAGACCAGGAAGGATTTACTGCAAAACTTACATTTAAATAGTACCTTCTCTGACAAAATACAGACACGTATTGAATAACCAAGGTTTTGGCACATTTTTCGTAAAAGTTGATAACATTATTACGGAATAACCTTATTTTGAAAGAAAGATATTAACCTGCTAGTGGTTAATGTCACCAACAACATGGTGAGGAGCACTGCATGAAAAGGAAGGTAGTCTCATATTCACATTTTAAAGAAAATTAAAAATCAGATCTAAACTAGCCATTTACATGACTCCCAAGAACCGTAACAGAAGGAAAAGAAAAAAGCCAGTGAGAAAACATATGCTACTGTATCCTCTTCTGGAAGGTAACTGATGATTAAACAAAAACCAGTCAGTTGAAGGCAGCAATTTTTCTGGTAACAGGCAAAATTATCCCATGAGTCTCCTCAACATGCCATGCATAGTTTTGGCAATTTTGGTGAAGCTTCTCATTAGCTGCCCATTTTTGCCATTTTACATAAAACCCAAAAGCAGACATTGAAAATTGCCCATCTTCTGGTCTGCCTTTGAGGCAGCCAGGTCCCAGAATACAGACTCCTTTCCAAAAAATGAGTTTCTTCCCAAATCCTTTTGATCACACCCATACAACCCAACCTACCAAGAGGCACCTCAACCCAGACTGCCTGGATGAGGGGACCTGGCACCGCAGATGACAGAGAGCAGCAAGGCCCACAGTGGAGTCATGACGGATCCCACTTTCACAGCTTTCTCCTTGCAGAGATACACCGGATTCCAGCTGATGCCCAGCAACCACTCTGGAGCAAAACAAGCAGTTCACGGAGCAATGTGTTCGTTCTTAAACTTACCTCTTCAGTGTATTAGTTCAACCTATATTAAACTAACACTCTGAAGACGTAAGTTCAAGGATTAATGCCATATTTATGTAAACAATGACAAGCCTTTTGCAGTAAATGGAAGCCCACAGCTAGGTTTAACTTAGCAGTGCCTGCCATGAATAAATGCAGTTTAATGCTAACTGCTGGCATCACAGCTAAGCTCACTAATTTTTATAATTTAGCCAGCATTAGTCCTTTCATCAATCAGTTTGGTATTCTAAAGCTTTTTTTCCTCTCAGAAATCATCTGTGCCTTTGGGATTTCTTTTGATCAGTTTTCAATAGAAATAAGCCATTGCTATGAATGGGGTATTAAAGGACAGACTGGTGACAGAGTGAACTTCCCCTTATAGGTTTATGGTCAACAGGCACCAATAAAAAGAGTGTAAAGAAAAGTGGTCTTTTTAGCTACCACTTAAAAGCACCAATTATTCCTTGAAGCTCAGGTGCTAGACTTAAATGACCCAAATAAAAAGAAAACTGAAATGATAACAGCACAGTGATTGACAGCAGGCAACTCCACATTAAATGACATACTGAGACTCTGATTTTCTCCACAGGTCCACATAAGACTCCCACACAGCTTTACCCTTCATGTGTTCGAGAGTACCCTGCTCAACAGCAAGAGGTAATATTGCTGTGGTTTCTCATGCCTCCCTGGAATATGATCAGAGACCCAACAAGTACTTTTTGTAGTCCCACATGGTCACAGTCTGAATATCAACTTTGCTTTCAAGCACAACTATTTGTACTTGATTATTTTCAACAGTGCTTTAAAAGCCAGCTGGGGCAGGAAGGAAGGATAGCGCAGAGAACATGCATATTTTTCACTTGAGACATGTTAAACCCACAGCCCTATTATAACTAGCACTTCAGAGACGTTAAGTAAACCTTTTCTGAACATCTATCTTAAAAACCTGACAGTTATGCTTCATTTGTACTGTCCCTCTTTAATTCCATGAGGTAAGGTATGGCTTTTCCTGTAATAATGTTGCAAAAAATTAACAGATCCTGTAATTGCTCAGCATGGTGGCAGTGTGTGGAGCACAGGTCAGGGTGAGGAACCAGTGGTCACCATCCAGCTGCTTTCCTGCCATCGATGCTCTAACTGTCTCCATTTCCTCCCTCTTTTTTTTCATTTTCTTTTTCTCTAAAATATGTATTTTTTTTGCCTAACTCATTGCTTCTCCTTTGCCCAGACACAGATATTGTATGAGCTTGTGCTGCTATCTGAGTTTAATTAACCATACTTGTAGCAATACAATTTCGATATGACTGCTATGTTAGGAATAGTGGAGTAATATAATGGTCTACTGAAGCGTAGCATTGTCTGTTAAATTGAAGGTGCTGCATCTCCTAAAACACAGCAAGCAAAGCCACCCACATACTTCATGTACTATTAAAACATCCTTATTCAATTTCACTCTCAAATAGACTTCTGAAAGGAAAAACGGTATCTTGTAAAAACATAAGGTGGCCTGAAACTAAATGCATATTGGTTTATGATGAAAAAATGCCCTCCTGTCACCAGCTGGAAACATTATCCACTTAGCATAGAAAATGTATTGGGAGAATGGACTGAAGCAAGGAAATCCATGTCATGAGATTGGTGTGAGAAATGTTGCAGCTCATGCATATGGTCACCTATTGGCTGATACCTCTGATACTTTCTCATATTCTTTATTTTCATGATCTCGAATGTGCTGCATGCACACACACACATACACAAGGGAAAAAAATGCTACAGATGTCTTAACTATTGCGTGATGATCAACATGTTTCAAGACATTTCTCTGCCCAAGTCTACAGGTAACATTTTTACTGCCATAGCCAAGAGAAAAGTCACACCACTAAAGCTATATGTGTAGATGAAGTCAGGATGATAAAGGAGGGATTATGTTTAGGAAAATTTTGTTTACACATAGTTAGAGATGTTTAAAATCATCAGGGATCTGAGTGCTGGAGCCAACTTGGAAACAAATGTTCCTGCCTTTGTTTGCAATAAGATCAGTGCAGTGCTATTAGGAATACTCTGCCTCTGTGAAAACAGGCAGTATCCACCTTTTTCCCTACACTGTTCTAAAGTAAAACTGAGGGATTTAGTTTTTTCTACAACAGCTCAGTATTTAGGGTGTTCAGTCAGAACACAAATAGCCAGGAACAGCTGCCTGCTCTGCCCAGTTCAACTCAGGCATCTGAGTATTGGTCTCTCAGGTCTGAAAGAAGGGTCCTAGACATAATCTCCTGTCAGCAATTTTCCAAAACAGTTCTGTCCAAAGCATTTGCCTTTCTATGAAGCATGACATTGGCTGTGCCAAAGTAAGTCCAGCATTGCAGTGTGGAAACAGGACCCATACAGGAGCTTGGGAGAACAAGGCTCACAGTCCAGGCCAGGAGAATACAATACCCTTCAGAGAGATGTGGGAGAGCTGCAGCTGCGGACACTGATGGGCACCCAAAGAGGAAGAGCATGTTGTTCATGGGGGATGTGTGAGAGAGTGCCCCATCCATGGCAGTGTTCAAGGCCAGGCTGGATGCGGCTCTGAGAAACCTGGTCTAGTGGAAGGTGTCCCTGCCCATGGCACATGGCTTGGAACTGGATAATCTTTAAGGTCCCTTCCAATCCAAATGATGCTATGGACACAGATGTGATCACGATAATCCTACACGGTCTTCTGATCCCCTTAACCATTTTCCCAGAATAGTCAAATATGTTGTCACTTTTAACCACACTGTTACACCAACGCAATGATGGCTCTATCAGCCAGCAATGGTCATTATGCAACACTGCGGGGCTGGGGGAAAAGGTTCTGCTTTCCCCTCACTGATCTGTATGATGGTAATGACAAGATATACATCATTTAAGTCAGTTTGGTCAGAGGGACCAAACTGAATTAGAGAATGTCACAGTAAGCACCTGGATGGCATGAGTCCAGGTATTCTGATGCGGATCATGAAGCACTTTGTGAAGTGCTTAACAAGGAGGAGGGCTGCAGTGCAGCTGGGCTGACACTCACTTTTTAATGTTGAGCAACCCATAAATGCCCTTTTGTATCCAAAATATTTAAACTCAGGGGTGTCTGGGCTTGCTGCTGTTATGTTTTATGGCCCATTAGCAGGTGTGCCACAGAATCCTGTACAACAGAGCCTGCGAGAGAGAGGCTGCACTGGCAACGTTGGCTGGCAGCATGTCCTTGCTTTGTAAAGCTGGACTTCTTCCAGTGACAGGATCATGAAGTAAGGACAAGACAGGAGCAATCACACAGTATACACAACCAAAAAACACTTAATAAAGCCTAAGATCCATCCAAATACAGCCTGCAGCAGTTTTGCCTCTTTAAAGTCAACATTCAACAGCAAAACCTCTCTGATCATAGGACTCTCCACATTGCCAATGAACCTCCAATTAGCTTCATTAAGGTAGCTGGCAGCCAGGATGAGACTTGCCAAGCCACTAACCTGTAGCTGGCAGTGCAGCTTTATCTGTTTAGGATATCGACACCTTTCCTCTGGGATGTTACCAGAATATGATGGAAGAGCAAAATCTAGTACTGAAGTACCTCTGGATTTCTCCTGTCACTGGAAAACTGTGCCTGCAAACCAGTTTCCCTTTTTTATCCATCACAGGTGCTATGGAGTTTTTAGAAAGACATGATCAAAGCCTTTTGTCAGCCTTGTTTTTCTGATTTGAGGTTTTGTCCACCAAGCAAAATCCCTGCTATTTAAGAATATGTGTTCCTCTATTCTACTTCTCCACAAGCTATTACATAGCAGCCTTTATTACAGATAATAGGCCAGTCCATGACTAGGGTTGAACTGCATAAGTACAGAGTGGATTAATTCCACTCCAGCAAATGATGTTTGCCCAGATTTACAGTGATACAGAAGATGCTCTTGTCTGCTTCTGCTCTTCCACTGAGAGACTTAGAGCAGCATGACTGTTAGGTGCCTTAGGAAAAAAATATATGTTAGCACCCCATTCAGAAATAGTCATCATCATTGCAATATGGCTCAATAAAAAAGTAATTTGGGGAACATAAGACATTCCATTTTGTGTTTTGTGGACAATAACACCCAGTTTTCACCTTCTGATTTATGGCTTTACTTCAAGGTATTCACTGTTAGCTCTACAAACCAGTTAAACATGATTTGTGCTGTTCTGGAAGCCCAGAAAGGATTCAAAATAGACAACTGAGGATTCTTTTCACACCAGAAAATTCTCATTTGGCACAGGACCAACACGGCCAGCTGTACGCAGTGTATGGGACCTGTCAGGGATACTGCTGAGTGAAAAAGGCATGATCAGACTGCAAATTACAGCAACCAAGTTGTTTTGAAGGTTCCTGCCTCCATCCCAAATATCTTTTGGTCTTGCACTACCCAGTGCTGGTGATGTCTATTACAGCTGCCTTGGAAGAGAGTGTGATGAAGGAGGCAACCACAGCCCATGATTTGATGTGATAAATTAGGTACCGCAGAACATTCTCTCTGCAGCAGCAGTTGAAAAGCTGGGTGCAGAAGGTGCCACTCTACCAAATTAATGAGCTTCTCCCTGGGATGTGGTCAGCACAGGATGCCTTTGTGCCAGGTGAGCTTCGTCCAACAGCAGCTTTGGCAGTGTGGCTGCTGGCAAAGCCCTGCCAGCCACAAATCATATCTTGTCATGGCTCAGCTCAACTAAGTTATGCTGGCAAGAAGTCCCAGCGTAGATGGAGCCAAGTCTCGTTAGCCAAGTCTAATAGGCTGTGCTATTGGGCTGTACATCTCGGGTGGTTAAAGCCGCTAAAACTTGTGAGCTGAGTTGAACTTGCGGACTGAAAACACTGAAATACACTTCATGCCATTGCTGTCACCTGGCAGTAAAACTTTGCCTGTCCTTAAAAGAACTGTAAACCTGCACATCATGGCAGAGTTATGCCACCTTTTGGGAAATACAGACACACAGGGAATACACCTCACCAAGGGATCGGGAACATGAAGCACTCAAACTACTGCTGCTCTGAAGCACCATGCAATGGCTTTGGAGCAACAGATTCCAGTTTTCAGGTATTGCTATCTTCATTTTATTGTGCAAGCAGATGCTTTCCACATAAATGCGTTGGCCAAAATCCCAATTTTTCATAAAAATTGCCTTGAAGGCAATTTTTCTGCCTTTTTCATTAAGCACGCACATTTAACTTCCAACAAAAGACTGGAAAGCAATGCCCAACTGTCAGTCATGTGTTTCCTTAGATTAGAGATCATTTTGACCAGAGAGAAAAGTGAAAGAAATAGCTTGGTTAGCTCAGAAATTTTGACCAGACACATGGATAAAAGAAACCTAAATTAATCTAACCTGTTACACATTTACTCCAACCTTTCCACTACCGGAGCATATTAGATGTCAAACATCCTCTGTCCTTGCACTCTCCCACTACTCTCTCTGCAGTGAGCGGATCTTCCGTATGTTTGCTTTGCTGTGATTCAGCATCACTTGTCTATATTTTTAAGTAAAAGCAGGCCAGGGAGTAAGGCAAGTACTGGCTCTTGATGGCTGACCCCCCTTTGCTGTTTGCCCACTTCCTGCTCTGTTTTGACCTCCTCAAGATCAAGATAGTCTCTGGATGTGGTCTTTTAGCTGCATTTGTTAAAGTTGGCGTGGCGAAGACTGTCCCAGGTTTGTCTGTGTCCTCCTTACAGCATTCCTCCTCTAACGTTATATCAGCACATCATTGTGAGTGTCCTCAAACGCTATGTGTGCTCTCCTGCCGTGGTCTCATGGCACTGAACACAGGTGCTCCATTTCATGTTACCAAAACACCACTCTGGTGCTCTCAGAAACCTGAAACTGAAAAGATGTGCAATAGTTGTGTCATAGGGCCAGCAAAGATCACATGGCACTCAGAGGTTCAGGGCTATGTGGTGTGGATGTGGTCAGTCTGCTCCTAAAGAGCCTCTCATGTTCAGGACTGGCAGAGAGAAAGCAGAAAACACTGTCTAAAATGGAAGCATTTAGCTTATACAGATGTTGCTGCTGGTCCATAGTGCTGAGCATCCCCAAGTCACTGCCCCAGCACTGGCTCACCTGCCTGAACACTTGTGTATGGGCAGACTTGAAAATCCACACATCTGGCAGTATTTATGTGATTGGAGATGGCTCCCTTGTAAGAACAGAGATGTGATGGTCCGAGAACACACCTTAGCTTGTGTGCAAATCCTTCCAAAAACCTACTCTTTCATATCCGCACTTGCTCTTCCAAGCATGGGTTTTTAAACATATTAAAGACTACCTTATTACTAGAAATCATGTTTGAAAGGCAGCATGCAGTATCAAGAACAAATAATTATATGCTTAGAAATTTTATCAGGTCTAATTCAAAAAGGTTCTGTATATAATCTTGTGTGTTCAACAAATGCAATAATTTCATATACAAGTTACATTCTCAGAAGCATGACTGCATTAAGTAACTTAAGAAGAACTGCTCTACAGGAAATATATAAAGTCTGCCATCTCCTAATTTTATTTTCAAAACAACCTTCTTTTTTTAACAAACATGTTTAATTTCAATCTTTTGCTGTTGTTTGTGTTGTCTCCTATTCCCATAGCAATAAAAACCAATCACAACCTCTGCATGTGTGTTAAAAATAACCAACTACTTCAGCAAGTTATTCTTGTTTCAGTTTTTCCAAATGTCTGCATTCATGTCCATTAAGATACCAACCAGCTCAAACAGATTGATATGGTCAAGAAATGTCTTTAAAATTAAGTTTCTTATTGACCTCTAATTTAATTTGAAAAAGCTGTATGTTAATGGATGACAGAGTAAAAGACTACTTAATACCCATATGTCTTTATTTTTGTGCATGACTTAGGAATGAAAAAGACAATGAAGACTCAGTATTTTTCTCTCCAAAACTAAAACCAATGTCTGTTAGATAATCTTCACATTTTGTCAAATCAGGGGATTCAACTATTCAAAGCCAACAGTTCAGCTAAGGGGTTGTCCAAATAAAGTATTTTGGATGCAGATATTTTTAAGTTGTTACTTTCTTAAAGCATTTGATAGGAGGGGATTCAAAAAACTTTAAGCAGTCAAATTAATGCACTCTATTTGAAAAGCCCATCTATGGTAAATAAGCTTCAGTATGGACACTGGGACACTGGACTTTTTGAAGATTTGCAGAAAATTTGTTATATTTGCTTATATCCATTTATGGATCCACTTACATTTATTTATATCCAGCTTTAGGCTTTATTAGTGTGACCTCAGTTTTCACGAAGTGTGAAAATGGACTTCCAAAGTGAAATCTATTTGGCGTTTCAGCCTTTCAGCTGCAATACTACTAATGAATAAAGAATGCAAAGTGCTCCCCCATTTTCATTCTCCTAATGATCAGTGTGCAGCTGAAGCACTTCTAGATCCATATCCATTAGATTTCATATCCATTAATTAATTAATCTAGATTTCATATCCATTAATACACATTCTGCATAAATACCAGAATGCATTACTGGTTTTTTTCCCATGTCATGCAGAGGCAGGTTGAATTCTTCTGATGAAACTTGGATTCAAAATGGCTCCACAGAGGAGGTTACATATACAGACCATGACTGAAGACACCAGCATGGGTGAAAAATACTCTGTGGGCTCTTGCCTTCCATTAGCACTTATACCTCTATGAAAGAAGTTATTTAACTTCTTAAGTTATTTAACTTCTTAAGTTAACTTCTTAAGAAGAAAAGTGGAGGCCAACAGCAGTTGACCCCAGTCCCAACTGCTGGTAACGAAGAGCCAAAACCTGTTTGGGGATAAGACTTGCAACCATAGAGGATTGTGCAGGAGAGGAGACAGTAAGGAGGGAAGGATATGGGCCTCTGCCACATGGCTCAAAGCCATGGGAGCTTCACTGACTTCAGAAGGTTGCAAGCCAGCTCCTTGTGAGGAAGCAGGGAGGACAGGCATGGCAGTGTTAAAAGAAAGCACAACCTGTTATTAGAAAAGCAG
Organism: Micropsitta finschii; assembly: GCA_034783455.1. Classification (NCBI taxonomy): domain Eukaryota; kingdom Metazoa; phylum Chordata; class Aves; order Psittaciformes; family Psittacidae; genus Micropsitta; species Micropsitta finschii. The sequence continues at coordinate 21,120 of JAVHNF010055683.1, forward strand.
TTGTCACTGAGAAAGGGTCACATTCAGCATGCGGAGATGCGCTGCGGCATCTCATGAAGCACATTGCACTGTCCTCTCCATCCTGGCAAACAAAGTGTCCACCAAAGTGTGCTTCCAGCACAGTGTCCTCCCAGAAAACAGCTTTGATTGTGAGCATTCAGATAAGTAATTATACTTCAGCCTATTATGCCAGTCATCCAAAACCAGTATAAATAGTCATCTTGCTGACAGATAAAACACACGGTGCCAAACTTCTTATAACAACAGGTCAGGCTATTAATCCCATTCATTTCTGATGATATAATGCCATGGAATATATTTCTGTCCACATTACTGACAATTAATGCAGGCTGCACACTGAGAAGGAAAGCTTTGTGTTCAAGGGGAGTAAAATTTCCATGTAAATGTGGGACAAGGTTCTAAATGGATAGCAAGCCTGAAAAGGAAAGATTTACTACTCAACATACATTTTGCCAAAGCAATTTTTTTTTAAATAGTAATAATAGCAGAGAACTATGTCCTGCCTGTTAACTAATTGGATTTGTGCAATTCAGACACCCTAATTTATACTGAAATGGTTTGCCTGCCCTCCCTCTTTTCAGCCTGGCAGATGGACTAGGCAAAAATGTGAAATTCATGCAGTCATTGCTACTCATGGCCCACTTAATTCACAGGCCTTTGTCAAAATTTCTTTAGTCAAGATTAAAAGAGAGGGTACCATATCCATCATAACCATCTGGACTGAAATTTGCCAATCTGGACTGATTGGACAGAAGCCTAAGCTGTACTAAAGAGCAGAACCCTGCTTGGGCTCAGTGGAAGAAATTTAAGCGCAATGGTGACAAGGTGCTCCAGGAGCTGGTCATATCGAGCCCAGCTCTTCCCTCCTCAGCTCCTCAGCCACTTGCACAACTAGAGATGGGCAAGTGAAAAATGCTAATCAAGACGTTAACATTTTATATCCCTTTTTATTTATTTTTTGACAACTGGCAGCATTTATACAAAGTATGAAAAAATTAAGAACATAGCCTGCAGGCTTTTAATTTAAAAAAGATAAATCAATCAGGTGAATCTATCAAATCGTCACACTTCCAGCTAAGAAAATTCCTTCTAATGAAAATGTACTGCTGGTTGGGGAGCACAGTTAGAGTACTGACTATGTATTTAGGACTTATCAAAGCTCTGATGTGTTCAAACTCCCTCTAGCACAGGGTAGAGGATCCACTCTGGAGAGCTGAGGGGCAGGAGAGGAGCTGAGGTTGGCCCTGTGTAAGTTTACCTCTGATTTGATCTGCTGTTAAGCAGCAACATTTCAGAGAGCGTTTGTTAACATCTGTATTTGCAAAAAGCAGCAAAGGGTTTTTTTCATCTTCATGATCTTCATACTTCTCGATGGCTATCTCCAGCTTTCTAACCTCCAGAGTGAATTTCCATGGCAGTCTCCACACATAGTGGTGCTCACATGGCATCTGTGAATGGAACCCTCTGAAATGAATCTTATACAACACTGATAGCAAAGAGGAGGGCAATGACCTCAAAACTGTTCGAACATTAACTTCTAGGTTTTTCCTACAGAGTTTCCCACCTGTGGCCAAGTTGTGAGGAAGGCAATAGGGCTTATCTTATTTCTTAGTGAGTGAAATTCCTTCAGGTGCTTCACTGAGACAAACATCCAGGTTTGTCTCAGTGTCACCTTTCAATGCCAGACAAATACTGAGCATAAAGGTCTTCTCCTGTGTAAGAGCCAGGCTTTGAGAAGCGAGCAGTTTGGTGGAAAAGCAGCACAGGAACCGCTTTTATACACCAGAGCTGTATTTATGGAAATCTGTTCTTATAGTAAATAAATTTTAGTACAAAATGTGATTTACACTATGCGTGTGTCTAACATACACACTTATGAAAAATTGCTCTGTATATCTCATCAGATATGCAAGGTCAAATCTGTAGGTAGCTCCATCGACTTAAAGTTTCTGAAGGCCTTAACTCTGATTTTGAGAGATTTTACTTTAAATGCAGTTGACTTAGAGGAGACTGACTGTTAAACTAAAATGTTTTCATTCACTGAACAGAACTGATAATTACAGTTATCAGTGGTGCATTTATTTTTCACTCATCTGACTTGATTGCATTATCGAACTCTTTTTAAAGATATCACTGTATATAGTTTGGATTGCAGTAAACAACATTTTTGCTTTTGTACCAAGTCTTTGTTTCTATTGGTTTCAAAGGGACAGAAAGAAAAAGTTGTATATTTAAGGAATACCTTTATTTTTCCCCAATTACTTTTTAATAGTTATTTTTTTTAATATCACCAAAATAGTGATGACAAATCAGAGGACAAATTCCCTGGAAGTGTAGATAAAACTGATGGCATTATAAGAAACAAAAACATCCTTGTACTATTTGAATGTAAATATTTTATTTTGGCTTATTTATCTCAGCTAAAATGTTTACGAACCTTGTATACACTTTCTCTATGAATGAGATTAGCAACCATTGTCTTTTTCTAGATGGATTACAAATCTCATATAAACACAAAGCTACAAAATAATTCTGTGTGTTAAGTACATATAAAAGAAAAGACATTGCAAAATATTTTTACTGACATAACATCTCAAACTCCAAAGGAGGAGTTAGGTTCCTTTTAGCTACTTTCCTTTGCTTAGGGAAAGAAGCAAGATTAAAATCTGTCAAAAAAAATTAGTAGTCAAATGTAGAGAGATGGGGACAATGATAAGGCGAAATGAGGTACCCGCACAGAGTTGCAGTCCCAGGAGCCAGAAGTGACCACTCATCCAGAAGGAGAGGCCAGCAATAGCGATTTGCAGGTCTCACTCCCTTGGAGGATTTACAAGGTAATAAGATTCTGTCTTTCACAGTTGAGTTTTTTTTTTTGTTTTCCCCATGTTAAAGGGATTGCATAGATGGAAAGGTTTAAGTATTTATGGGAAAAGCAGACAAGCAGTTACTAAGAGCAGTGCAAAGATAAGGTTAGACTTGGATAACATAATGTGCTGATAAAGATGGGGGAGATGTCTCCTACCCAGAGTGTTGGGTAGGATCCTACCCTTGATCACTGTTGCAATAATAACCAGTTCATTAGAGTTGGGACACATGCAGCAATTTACTAGGAAATGAAGTTTTGAGGTGCCTTAAAGGGAAATGACAAAACTCCCCAGGTTTTCACAGTACCGTTTCCAGGATGCTTTGATGTCTAGGTACATTTAATAAAAATGAAGAAACCAAAGATACAAATTCCTGAAATATTGTGGAGAAAGGGCAGAGAATGAAATGTAATTCCTGCACAAGAGTTGGGCCTCTCAGCTGTGACATCCAATTTCATACCTCTGAGTGGAGACATGGTTGGGACCTGTCATAGCTCAGCCGAAGTCCCCACGGCCAGGCAACATAAGCCTAGGCTAGGCAGGGGCCTGACTTCAGCCTCCTCCATCTGCTGAGCCTGCAGCACACAACCATGGCATACCTGTCCCTCTCATCAGGAAGCTGGGTGAATGAATATACAGCCACCGCCCTCACAACACCCTTGACAGTAATAATGTGGTCATTCATTACAGATCTTGAACTATCTCATAGGAAACAGAGAAGTCTGTGGGCACAGGAAAGTGCATTGCCTCTGGTCCCCAAGGTTGGACAGCTCAGGGTCTGAGCAATGCTGTAGCCCCCATGCGATAGTGATGGCTGCTTAGCAGCAGGCTGATGAACTGAGGACCACAAGCTCTCTGGGCACTGCTCTACATCTGGCTCCACTGCAGAACACTAGCTTTTTTTCCTCATTTAATGAATATTTAAGTAAGCTGTGTGAAGTGGGAACACCATTGGCAAAGCAGAAAAGGTATTCTGGGATCAGCTGCTCCCGTTCACATTTATAGGAGCTGTTCCTGGAAATGGGTTCAAGTCCCCCCAGGCAGTAAAGGGAATTGAGTCTCTTACATCTTGGGTTAGTGGTATAATTATCTACAACTGAGTAAAGAAGCAATGGGCTCACCCTTCCTCTTTGGTTTTCTAACCTGGGCTTTTATCTCATTTGCTTTTATTGCAGAGTTTGAAGATGAAATGTGACACAGAGAAAGAAAAACCACTGAAACAAGATGCATGGCTTTTTTTCTTTCTTTCTGGGCAACAAAGAATTGCTTTGGGTTGATTTAAACCATTTCTTTTCCCCCAGTTGCTTGCTCTTGGTCAGAGAACTAAAGAATGAATAAGTGCACTATTAATTGCAATTGGGATTTTATATCCAGTTCTCCTTGCTTTTTCCTTCAAAACAAGCAATATATACACACACACAAAACCTTTACAACATTAAAAAATGAATGTCACATAAAAGAATTAGGTTCTTTAAAGTCACCAGTTAAAAATCCTCAATATCTTCTTTTTAATGTCACTGTTTTTAAAGGAGAATGCCTATATATCCATATATCACAGTTCAAATGGTATTTAAGGGTATTACATTCCTCTTGGGGAAAAATGAAGAGTTGTAGATGACCTTAAGTTGTTTTCAAAATTCGTTTAAGTCAGAGCACAAAGGAAAAAAGAATCCCTAAGAAAGAAATTTCCGCTTCTCCTTGGGTGCATTTCTCTCTTGCAAAGCAGTATTTGGCAAATGTCATTAAAGAGAGTTAATACAGCCTTATCTGTCTCAGTGAGACCTGGCAAGCTCCACTATCAGAAAGCTGAAAAGTGCTCCTTCTAATTTGTCTTTGTATTACAGTCACGTTGCTGGTCCTGGCTAGTTACCCCAGACTATTGAAATAAAGTAGCAGATAGGAAAGAGGAGGAATTAAAAACAAGAAAGGAGAGGAAAGAAAAAGAGGAAGAGAAAGTGGAGGACAGGGACAGCTGAGGCAGCCACCTGACAGGCAGAAAGGGAAGAGAGTGGCTTGTATAACTGGCAGCAAAAGTAAAATCAGCCTTCACCCTCCAGGAAATCTTTCCCTGAGAAAAAGGGGACTAAAACAAATGGCTGTGAAAAAATTTGGCAACTGACAACATTTTTACTATTTGGTTGTCCAAACATGGAAATGGTTTGATGATGATTAAATGTGTTACAAATGAGCAGTTCTCTGGTGTATCTGACCCAGATTAACAGGCTTTATCTTGCTAACACTGTTGTGAAGGTGAAACTGTGGTAATATAATACTAGGATAGCAGTTTCAGGGAAAAGGTTTCTACAGACAGGGCCTTGGATAGCTGGGAAGGAAGAAGGTACCCTGCACACAGGGCAAGTCTGCCCACACACATATTAGTCATTTCAAAGTCTGAAATTGCTAATTCTCACTACCTCTCCCATAATCAGTGAGGAAATGAGAGATGCTCATCAAGGTCTAGAACTGATCTCTCTTCCTAACCCTTCGCTCTGGGGACAACAGCATGCAAAAACATTGGCAGGAAAATACTTTTGCCTTGATTAGTAATAGCAGTACCTTGGCTTATGCTTACCATTACTCCAAAACACATAAATGCCCCAAACTTCCCATCCTGTTAATTAACTTTGTCAGAGGAAAATGAAATCATACTTCATAGGTCAGGCTATTGTCACTACTTATTTAAAAGAATGGTTCCCATACAGCTGATGGCTGGAATAACACAGGATGGACAACATGCACCAGATTACTTTGCACTGTGTGGAGTCTGACTTCCTTGTCCATTTCAGTGTTATTTCCCAAAGTACATGTCTGTAGCACCTTCAAAATCACTATACAAGTATGGCTGAGAATTGATTAGTTCTAAAAACAGTGCTCATTTTGCAGATAGTCCATAATCTGAGAACTTAAAAATCATGGGGCACAAATGTCACATCAGCTCTGTAAAGCAAGCATTTAATATGGTCTGCAGAGGGGTAAATTTTTTAACAGATAAGCTCATATCAGACAGTAAATCACTTGACAGAAGTTCCTGATCCTCCAGTACTAATAGTTACCCAGAAAGGCAAGGTACTGATGTTGTAGTGCATTTCCACCTATTCAAACATTTCCTCCCAAGTCCTCCCATACATGTCCTGCTCAACATCCTAAACAGAAGAGGAGCTCAGCCTGAAGACTCAGCAACGTATCTTGAAAGAGACTTTTTTTTTTGCTATTATACAGTGCTATCATTGAAACCTGTGTTGTCATGGAAATGCTCTTCTTTCTCCAAGATGCCTTTCCTCAGTTTTCATGAGTGACAGCTTAACTACCACAGCCACCACTTATCCACAGATGGGTTTGGCAGTTTAGGGAGTATTTCTCATACTTTTTAATTTAAGCCAGCAATAGAGGTCAAGGCATTCCTCTCTAATCGCTGGCCTTCCTTCCCCTCAATTTCTTTTCTATGCCAGGTGCTATAAAATAATTAGTGCTATCGATTCATTGATATCCAGATGAAAAGGTATCAGTTTGAAATCGCCCACCTTTTAAAATCACATGAAAGTTTGCATCTAAAACTCCTCCTTCTGGTGAAAGAGAGGGAAGAAGAGGAGAATCGTCACTATGTAAAAAAGTACTAGCAGCTTCTTCCTTCATCAAGACTGGTATTTAAAACATCACTATATTTGCAGAAAGCATGAAAAACACTGAAATAACTTTCAAAAACTCCATGTTAGTAAGTGAGAGAAACTATCCCTAACACTAAAATGATCTTCTCTTCAGAGTATCCACTCAGACAGGCAGCAATGCAGATGACACTGCATTTCTCTTTTGGGAATACCTTCATCAGTATTGTCCAAGATCAAATACCTTGAAATTCTGCCTGGGATCATGGACTAGTTACATTATTTTAAGAGGAATCACTATTTTTCTGTGCTCTTAATGTTTAAAAATGAGATCTGCCCAGGAAGATTTTCTATTGACACAAATCTACCTCATGTTCTCTTTATTCTTGAATGAGAGGGAGTAACCTACACAGAAACTCGTGTCACCATACTTGCTGTTTCCTTCTTTTGCAGAAGCAAAGGAGAAACAAGACAAGCAAACTAGTCAGCTCACATAAAATCCTTCCTACTTTTCTGTGCTATCTGTGCATACCAAAGTACTAAAACCCAAGGGTGTCCCTAAGGCACCGCAAAATGCTTCCAGCAAGCATCACCAGGGAGAACACTTCCTCAGGGAGACAGGCTTTGCAAGAGGGCATGCAGCCATGTGCGCAGCAAAACAAAACCGTAGAGCTCAGCAAGGGAAGACATAGAGCTGGCAGAAATACTTCTGTACAGCTGAAATGAGTGCTGCTCCCACTCATACCAGAGCTACGTTTCTCACATCACAGGTCTCTTCCCTCTGTTTCTGGGTCATGTTAAGAAATGCGAGAAACTCTGCAGAGACTGAGTCTCAGCAGCACTGGCTGTAAGAAAATGCTGGTGCCTCGTTGTCACTTAACTTTATTAGTCCTGGCATGAGACATGCTGCCCAAACACATCCTCCCCAATCCTCCATCTTAAGCCAGAAGCTTTGATGGAAACCCATAGTGAGCATACAGCACTCAAAAAAATTAGCTTTAAGGTTGCTTTGAATGGCCAAGTGACCTTCCCAAAAGTCAGGCTTCATCCCAGGCACAAAGCACCACACTGCCATCAGTTTCATTTCACTGCTCTGAGAGCTAAATCACAGCATTCGAGTCCCAGGCTGGTGGAGCACTTTGCTACCTTAAGTTCAATGAAAATGTGCAACTATTTAATTTCTTCCATTATTCAGGTTCTTTGCTGTCACCAGAATTTGAGCTGTCAGCCTTCTCTGCTAAACGTCACTGACTGCCTGTGATATGCTTGTTCCTGTGTAGTCTGTTTACCAAAACAGTCCACTCAAACTCAGGGGTAGAAGGGTGGCCATCACCTTAATGCCTTCACAGCTTTTTTTGTCAAATCCCCTGTTCTTCAAACTCCGTGCATGCAAACTTGGAACACTTCAAATAAAGACTTGTTCTTTTTACTGTGTTCAACTGTCAAGTCACAAAACCACCAATTCAGCCTGCTGCAATATCCTCGATTCATTTTGTCCCAAGGAGTTACTCCTTCAGTTTGAAATACATGGCAGTGGACTTAATAAAGCTACAGAAATGTCAACTGTCTAAATATCTGCTATGCCAGAAAAAAATAAGCAAACAAATTAGCTGATATGAGAGTGATGTAAGTTGTCTCATGACACAGAAGAGGTCAATTCTTGCCAGGTCCTCACCCATCCTCTAATCTTCAGCAGATGCCAATAACAATGTCTGTGGGCTGCTTGATGTGAAAATCCCTAATTGCTGGGCATGAATGAAGAGAGGTCTCAAGTCTGATCTAACAGTTGGACTGTATGACCTCTTGGCTCTCAAGAGTCCCAGTGAGTTCAGTGGACCACGTACAACAACTTTCTGATGAGACTGAAGCCTTTAGAAGGCCTGGATGTGGTAACTGGCAATGATTTTGTTTCTTCAGCTTTTCTCCTCTGCACATGAATAAAGGACTTTCTGTAGTGCTCTGACTAGGTCACAGAACTTGGATAGTGAGGTAAAAGTAAGGGTAATGAACCACTTCCCTCTGCTGCTGAGTCTCATATCCATCC
>JAVHNF010055687.1:16465-27003 GCA_034783455.1 Micropsitta finschii
AGCTCTGCGTCACGTAGGCAGGAGCAGCGTGGGAGAGCTGCGTCTGGCTGCAGCCTGAGCTGCTGCTGCGCTGAGAGCAGAGCCCATCTCTGCTGTCACTCACCAGCACAGAGCCCATTGCTGAAGATCATGAGGAGCAACAAATCGGAGACTAAAATGAATTTTTGTTTCCACTTTTAAGTATTGTCAAATGTCACAGACTGGAAATTAGGAATGTTTTCATGTGGTTGGTTATTGATGAGTAATGCTTCAGTAGGAGCCACGCGAAAGATGAAGTAGGAAAATAAAATCCCACGATATTATATGGCAAAAGTAATGTAATTGGGGGAAATATAGAACTTATGCTGTGTTCTAACAAACACCTTTGGCGTGTGCTCTCAGGACTTGCCTTCAGGATGGGAAATGGCAGGGCAGGCGAAGGAGAGCAGCTGAGTGTTACCAGGATTCTTTCCCCGGGTGATCCCAGTAGGCACTATTGGCTGCTCCAGTCCCTTCCAGCACCATTTGCTCTGCCTGGCTGGTGTCCTGCCCACTGTGGCTGGTGGGGTCCATTAGCATCGCGTGGGGCCATCAGAGCTTCATAGCACCAGCAGCTTTGTGCTGACTGTTTGAATTCCTCACATCAGTCTGGGAAGAGAGTTTGTTGTGTGGAAAGTCACTGGAAATGGTGGTTTGTTTGAAAAGGTCAGAAGGACAAAAGCTGCCCAAGTATGGAATAACCTTCCCGGCTGTGCTTGGGTCTGAACAAACAAAGTGGGTGTTGCTGTGTAAGCAGATGAGGCCAACTGCTAAATTGAAATGGTATTTCCAACAAGAATCAATACTGCGTTCTAAACTAATACTGATAATGCCCTGGAGCACCCTGCTGCCTGATGAGAGGAGACGCTGCCAGAGCTGCTGGTGCTGAGGCTTGGTAGGAATCATCAGGATTCAAACTAGATGGGGAGAAGCATTTGGCTGCTAGAAAAGAGCTCTGTTTTTTCAGCAGGACTGGGCAGGGACAAATCCTGCTGCCTTTTGGGCAAGTGCATAAAGGCAGGGCAGTGGTTCTGTTGTCGACGGGACCCTGGTCTCTCTTGTCGTTACAAGTGGCGCAAGGTGCGATGTCCCTGCAGATACCTGCTCAGTCATTTCACATGCTGCAACGCTGCAGCCTGGGGGGTTATAGCTGTTATTTCATTTCTAGTGGGAAAAGCGTCATTTTGAGTTTGCTTTCGAGCGAGGGCAGGCACCTTCCAGCCCCTTTCTTTTCTTCTAGAAAATTCAGTAGACGGCGTTAGAGCGTGTTTCAGGATGTGTTGTACTGAGCGGTTTTAGCCCTGGCCTGAGAGGGGGCTGTGCCACGCTGCCTGTTGGCAATACCTCCCTCATTAGTACTTGAGCTGAGGCAAACCTTTGCTATTGAAGATGTTGTTCTGGAAAGTTCCTCTTCTGTAATCAACCGGGGTTTATTGAAATGGAATGTTTCATTTTCTCACCATTGTTACAGGGTAGCAGCCTCTAGTGTAAGCAAAGCCTATTGTAAATCCAGCGTGAAGCCAGCACTCGAAAGGGTGGTTTTCATGGCAACACTTCGTTCTTGTCTTGGTATGGAGAGATGAGAGACTGAGCACTGGTGTGCAGAGCTCTGCAGCACTCTCAAACAAATGGCTGAAGAGCCTCAAAGGTTTCGTCTTTCTCGAGTAGTTCCCAAGGTTTTGGGGGCCACATTGGCTTGCCACCTGCCTCGGTGCTCTCCTTCTGTGATGAGAACAGGTTGTTCCTGAGCACATGAACTGTGTTGATCCTGTCTAAGCAGCTCTTGCCAGTTCTAGAGGTGTCCACGGCATTGTATTATATTCCTGCTCATGGGTACCGATAGCTGTGGTGTCCCTTTTCCCCTGAAGGAACGAAAAGGGAAATGTTCTTGTGTTATTTTCTGTTTAAAATCATTGTGAATGTGGCAGGTATTTGATACATCAGTACCAAAGCAGCTTGTGTTCTGAAATCTAAGTATGATGCTGCATATCCCAGTATTTGTATGTATTACATTCCAAAAGAAGAGAGCCCATTGAAGGGAGAACCTGGCATCCTTTGGGGCAAATGCTTCCCCTGTAGTGAAAATGATTCATGGGATTCTGCTGAGTTCTTGACAAGGTGGTTGATGGTTGCACCTCGCAGGAGCTCCTCCACGACCCTGACATTTTGTAGCCCTCACTTTGCACAATAGACTGCCATGATTTAGGTCTCAGTGAAGGCGTCTGTCGGGAAGTTGATGGAAGAAGCGATTGAGAGTCTGGAGATGTTCAATTGCAGCGAGCAGCTGGGACGTGCTGCCCTTTTTCCCTTTTCTTCCCCTCCCTCAGAAATAGTTTTTATAGACGAGGTCTGCTTTGTCCTCACTGTCAGAGGCTCGCTGATTGTCAGAGCTTAATGTGAAAGACATCAGGAGAAGCAATATGAGGACGACAGCAATGTTCCTCGTGGGGAAAAAGACTTTCTGGAGCCTTGTGACGTTCTGGTTCTGTGGATGCGTGCCCAGACAGAAAGGAAAAGAAGAAAGAGCAGGTTGTACAGGGAAATGTACTCATCCAAAGTATTTTACCTGAAAAATGACAGTAAGTGCGTTTGTGTAGTGGAACCATACAGAAATAACAAGTCAAGTGACCTCTGCTTCTTTAAGAAAGGGGTAGATGATGTTAAAAAAGAGCATAACTGATAATTTCAAACAGATGTGTATGAAGAAACACACAGTGCATTGCTTTGTGTCTCTTCTGACTGGCCCGCGTTGCGGTTGGTTGCTGTAACATCGTGCCGTGGTGCAGCTTTTCTGGCTGAAAACTGCCTTGGAAGTGGCCATCAGATGGTTTAGGTTCAGCGTTCGGCTTGCTGGGAATCTTGGCAAAGATCTTTTCAGTGTCTACTTCATGATGTTCTGACTTGGAAATGCTGCAGAGGGTGTTCTGCAATGCAAATATTGATGTGAAATCCTCACAAGAGCGGCGGCCTTGGGTTCCCTCCGCTTGCTCTGGGGCTCGGTTAACAAGTGCTGGCTCAGAGATGTGGGTTTTTCCTCTGATATCAAGACAGACGGGAATTCTTTATAAGATGTTAATTTTGGTCTGGTTTAGAAGCTCTATTTATACAAGGGAATATGCTTCATCTGAACTTGTGTGGAGCTGGTGCTGCTGTACAGAGCAGGAGAGTAAGTTGCTATAGAGAAAGTGCTTCATGTAGTTTGTCTTGATACTTCTAATATTTGAAACTTGTTCCAGAAGGGAAGCTGGGGTGTGCTGGGATTACATCACAGGATGTCTTACTAGGTTGGGCGCATGTTTCCGAAGTTTCCCCGTCCTCTCTGGTACCCTCTCCAGGGGAAGAGACTCTGCTTGAGAGTGCCAGGTTGTGTTTGCTATGTGAGTGTCTGAGTTAATAAGAGAGGCCAGGATGAGCCTGTTCATTGTGGGTGGGTGGTAGTTTTCTTCTTGTTTGTATTTTTAAGAGCAGCAAATAAGCGTTAGAAAGTGCAGTGAGGAAACCTGGTCAGGCTGGAGGCAGAAGCTGAGAGGTGCTGAAGACCAGCTTACAGCTTTTCCTCCTTTAAACAGGGTTGTGTGCGTTGATTTTGGGTCAAGGCAGCCTGACTTTCGGTCTCTGCAGTCGCAGAAGTCAGATTTCATGTTGGTCCTGTAGTGTCTTTGGACCTCACTGGTGAGCAGATACAGAATGAGATCTTTGTTCAGCTCCTGGATGATTTGCTTCAGTCTACAAAAGCAAGATCCTGGGAACAGCAAGATTCCTGGTGGGACAGTGCTGTCCACCTGAGCAAAATGGGCTTTGCTCAGGCCCCGCTTTCTGGTGTGTTGGTGCTTGGAATAATAAATGTTTAAAGAACAATAATTGTTTTTTCCTGGAATCTGATCCCTCAGGAGTTCTTACACAGGGATGTTACAGGTGGGGAGCAAGTGGTTTGTAGTATTTATTATTACATGTTTCAGCAAGAAGTGAGTACAGGATAAAATGAAGCTGGGTGGTACTTCAGGAGAAAAAAAGGCATTTCCATTGCATCTCCGAACTCCACATCATCCCTGTCATGTCTTCCTAGACATTTTCCTTTAGCTCAGTTACCTGTAAATGATTCCTGCTTTATCATCCTTTATCTGGCAGTTCATCTCCCAAGCAAATTCAAATGTAATAGACTTTGGATAAGGGAAGTCTGTCAGCAACATGAATTCTTTGTGAAGAATTAGGGTCTGGAATTATCTGGTGAGCCTTGATGGAGCCTCAGAGGTGTGCATGGGTGTGTGTCACAAAACACGTGGGTTTTATAGGAAATGGAATTTTTCCCCGTTGTAGGATCCCGGGCAGACTGAATGACAGGAGAACCCCCCTGGGAGAGCTGAACTGGATCTTCACCGCTATCACAGACACCATCGCCTGGAATGTCTTGCCTAGAGGTAAGGCTTGGGCAGGCGAACGGAGCCTGCTCAGGAGTGAGCATCGTTTATTCACAGTACAAGGGTGAAGAGTGAGATAAATGAGGCACTGACAGGAGGAGAAAATGAAAGCCTGCTATGGAGAGCACAGATCAGACTGGATCTCAAGGCTGGTTAAACTTTTTAGTTCACTCTTTTTACCAGACGCATTTCAGCAACCTGGTCATTAGAAACCAGAATGGCTTTTTCTAGTGCTAACATGATTGCTTTAAGCTTGAATGATTCTCGTTCTTGCTGTACTTGTACAGAGCAATCTGTTTTCTTCCAGCCTTTGTTAGTATCACAAATAAAGGGTTCTTTCCTCTGTGCTGGTAAGGCAGCCTGTATTCTCCATCAGTAACTTCATCCCATTTCTCTATCCCTGTTGTGCTTTGAATTGGTAACTCTGGAGCATGGGTGGCCAAATGTGTGAACAGTCTTCCAGCTACACTCTTCCTGATGCTCAGCACTTGCCTAAATTCATCTTTGCCTCTGTGGAAGAGAGCACATTTGCTATCTTTTAGGATTCGCTTTGCCTTCTTAGGAGCACAGCCAACTGCCAATTTACAGGTGTGTAGTTCTTGATTAAATAGTACACAGAGGTCCTTTTCTCCCTCAGTAACTTCCAAAACCTCAGGCTGAATCACCAACAGGGGAATTTTATCTAAAGAAAGGCAAGAAAGAACCTGATATAGAGAAGTATTTGATTCCTTTAATACAAAATGGAGAGTTGCTATGTTGCTTTAAGAGAACTCAGAGGCAGGATTTCCTTTTAACAGCTGTCATATCATGTCACTGCAGAGCTGGTGCAGAGTCCTTCTAACTGGCATAAGATGTTAACACGGTTTTACGTTTTAACCGGTTTTTGCATGTTACCTGTTGCACTGGAGCTATGGAGACACAGCCCCAGTAACTCGCGTGCTCTCTTGGCAGACCTTTTCCAGAAGCTCTTCAGGCAGGACCTGCTTGTGGCCAGTTTATTTCGGAACTTTCTCTTGGCAGAAAGGATTATGAGATCCTACAACTGCACCCCGGTGAGCAGCCCCCGCCTGCCTCCCACCTACATGCACGCCATGTGGTAAGTGACAGCCAGTGGCTGCAGAGGCACGTGCTGGTGCCTTGAGGAGATTTCGGGCCCGGTAGTCATAAAAGATTGTTAGTGCTGAAATCTGCACAGTGCTTTGCTGGTTTAGCCAGGATCAAAACTGGAACAGCCTGCGGCAGCATTATAGCCATCCCTGTGCGTACATAATTACAATGCAATTCTGTGATACAGCAGCATCAGGGCACTCCAGTCATTCCCTCCAAGTAGAAAAGTTGGGCATCTGCTACCTTGCTTTTCCCAGAGTAAAGCTGATCACAGATAGGGAAGGGTGGGGAGAGCTGAGGACTCGAGGGAAAAATGCTTAACTTGGGATGTTGAAGTAGAAGAAATTCTTTGCTGCAGAGTTCATCGGCGTTTAGTGGTGCTTTTAGGATGATTAATGGAAATGGAGGTGGCACCGTTATTGAAAAGCTCTTAAAGGGGGTTTTGACTGTCAAACCAATGTCCCGTGAACAATAACAATAAAAATAACAGTAATACCAAAAATGTTTGCTTTTATTTATTCACTGTGATTAAGAATAGAACAGTACAAGATTTGGCTAAGTAGAAGCTGGTACAGTCAAGCTATCTTAGTTCCTGTAGGAGATGATGATAGCTGGGTAGCATGCTAAAAGGCTAATAAAACAACAGGTAAAGGTAGCTGAGTGGGCTTAATCTGCCTGCACTTTCGATGTGTTTCCTCCATAAAATCGTGGAGGAAAATGAACGTATGGAGTGATGGTGATCAGTGCAGGGCTGAAAGCAGCAATCATGGCAGGGTTTGCCCGAGCTAACGACAGAGCCCCCCCAGCAGTTGCAGGTGGAAGCTCTCGCTGCGGAGGCGTTTGCTGGCAATTGTGAAGCTGCTTTAATTATTGAAGAGCGTGGAGGCAACAGGGAGGCTTTGGATGGAGTAGTTGGAGCTGGGCAGCCTCACTAAGTGTGCTTGTACCCAGCGAATTATGTTCTTCACCTTGTGTGACATGAGGGACTGGGCTGTCTGTCAGCGAGGAGCAGAAACCCTCCAGAGTTCAGAGGGTGGCTCTGAGGTGATGCTTCTGCTGGACGTGGCTCATCTCAAGCAGCAGAACCATGGTGCAGAAAGGTGGAACACGGCTGCAGAAATGTTGAAATTAAACCAGTAAATCTCTGGAGCTATTTATAGCTCATTGCCAGCACATTAAAAGCCTCTATTTCCAGGTCCTCATGGGAGTATAATTCATTCTTATTGCCAGCGTATTAAAAGCCTGTATTTTGGTTTCCTATGAGAGTATGGCTTGACGTGGAGTTGGTGTTGCTGTTCACATGCTGAACCACAGGAATGAAAGGAGAAATCCATGGATCTCGTTCTGTATCTCATAGAGCTGCATGGTAGCGTGATGGAATCTAGATGTCCGTTCCTTGCTTGTACTGTATTTCTCCTGCTGCTGAATGGTGCTGTAAATACCTCTGTAAAGCTCCCCAGACCACAGCACAGGTTAACAGCATCATCACTACTTTTTAGGATTTACCAGAAGAAGAAATTCTTAGGAGAAGTCACCCACAAGGCTCTTTTCCTTGTGAATTCCACACGCAGAGCAGGCAGCCAGTGAGCAGAGAATCCCTTGACACATTTTATTCGGTGTCCTCCAAAAAATGTGCCGTTTGAAGCAAATGTGGCAAAGGGAAAATTCCACTTTTGTCAGGGGTGGCTCAGTTCATTAGAGTGAACTTTCAGCAGGGACGGATTTAGAAACTAATTTAGGGCTTGCTTAAATGTTTTCTATAAATAGTCACTTATCTGTCACCTTTCATTCAAGAATTTTCTAATGGATCCCTGATCTGCAGCCTCCAAACCCACTTTAGTGTTTAGATAACCTCGGTGATGTGGCTGGAGGGCAGGAGAGCTGGCCAAAGGAGCGTTGGAAAGGAGGGAGACTTCCAACATGACTTGGTGATGGCGTTGAATCCACGTCCGCATTGTTACAGGGTGGATGGTGCAGCAAGGGGTTGCTGATTGCTGGTTTATTTGAGGCTCTTCCCTAATTTTTCCCATTCCCAGCATGTCAGGCAGTGTTTTGGGGAGTGAGTCCTGGCTGCTGTGTTGTCAGCGATGCTCACTGGGGTTTTAACTTACTGCTCACAGTCAAAGTGGTGGTGTGTTGTTACAGCTTCCCCAGTACATATGTGCATGTATGCTCTTCTCCATTATCCTCTGGGCGCTCATCTGGGCTTTTCTCCTCCATTCACAAAGGCGCTGTGGGATTACTCTGTTATGTCTGTTGTGCTGTTGGACACAAGCTGTTCCGCACATTCACAGTTGGGATAATGACTAGAACTGGACATATCCCCGGAGTCGTGCTCAAACGTCTCATGATCAGGGATCTGGCTTGGTGGTACAGGAGCATGGGGACTGCAGGGGGTAGGAGTTCCATTGGTTTAGCCCTTTGAAAACAACTTTGAATGATTTTGACCTATTAAATTGTTGTTCTTCAACTCACCTGGGAGACCGCTGTCACCTCCCTGTGCATCATCGGCTTTACCCCAGTAGTCGAGGAAAAGTGAAAACCTTTCTTTTAAGGGAAAATCTGACCCACAAGCTGCCAGTCTTTTCATTTCACCAAGAGAACTGTGTTTAGGAGTCAGGAGGGCTCATCGCAGTGACCTTGCCCTCTTTGTTGGTCTCTGACATATTCCTGTTGGGCCTTTCTTATTGCACTGGCTTTCTCTGGTTCCCCTGCTCAGGCATGAGCCCTCCCCTGGCACAGGCTGTGGGTTGTGCATGCCTGGTGCCTTGCACTGTAGGTTTTTGGCTGCTGCAGGCACTACTATAATACAGGTATTAATATTTATATATATTGATTGACTGGCTGTACTGTTTGACTTCCAGAGTTGTTCCCTCTATTGTGCAGTAAGAATAGGAGGCCTGATGCTCTGTCAGCATCTTCATCTCTGTTGTGATGGATTATGGTTTATACATTACTGCTGTTGCCAGCAAGTTATATTCACAGCCTTTGAAAAGACCTAATAATGCATTTGGAAATACCTCCTAACACAGGTCGTATATTAAAACAAAGTACCTTAATTATGCTTTGGAAGAGCTTTGATTTGTCCATTATAGAAATATTGCACTAGCGTGTACAGTGATCATGAGATTCGGGTTGGAAGTAACTCATAACACACTGCAAATAAAATAAGCTTGGAATTCTGGCTGAAAAAGAAACCATAATGTAGCAACACAATTAAAGGTGGGAGAGGAGCTGGGGGAGTGTGGCAGGATGGATGCAGGGCTGCTCGACTGGCTCAGAGAAGGGAGTCTCTGAGCTACAGGGAGAGACTGTGCATGGCAGCAAGGAGGGATTGTTCCAAGGGGTATTTGGAACTGCTTGGCATTTGAAGGATGAGATTAATTCAGATTACACTGCTGCTTTAACCAGATTTTTCTGTGTGTCTGTGTGTTCATCTTAACATCTCCAAGACCCATTAATGGACTCTGGATAGTTTAATGGAGACAAAGGGACAAAAATAGCAAAGCATTTGCTTTAAGTTGTGTCTAGAGCAGGGGAATGCATTGGTAGAAGAAAGGAGGGTTTCAGAGTTGCACTAAGTATTCACAGCAATAACTGTTGTTCCCAGACACCTGTGTCTGAGCAGCTTCCAGCCGGACCCCTGGAGGGGCCTTGGGAGTTCCCAGTGTCACTGAAGAGCAGGAGCATCAGCTGAAGTCTTGACATCCAATCAGGCAGGGGCCGTGGCTGAACTGTACTTGCAGGAAAAGCAAACGTGAAGAATCTTGTCCCACACATTTGATGCAGTCTGAAGCATGTAACGGTTCCAGGAACACCGCTCCAGCCGCGCAGGTACTCTGGCACCTGAGTCCCAGGACCACAGGGAGCTTCAGCTTCTCTTTGGTGGCTCCTCAGCATGACCGTCCCAGTAAGAAATACTCATTTTCACCAACCTCCTGTGTGGTGCAGTATGATACAAACTGTTCCCAGAAGAGAGAATGTTAATAAGAATACGTTATAAAAACAAAGCATCAAACACTGGCTCAGAACTCAGCCCAGAAACGAGTGTCAGAAAAGGTGCTTTCATGATCTGCAGGTCCCACTGTACATGTGGCTGAAGGAAGACAGATGCTCACCTCTCCAGCTGTGCTTCATTTCTGCAGTTAGAGTGTCACTGTGGGCTTGCCTTAGCAGCTGATTCCTGGGTTTGCCCCATCAAGCAGTCACTGAGCAGAGCTGGAACTCTCCGCTGTCTGTTCCTTGCTTGGAAGTCCAAACTTTGCAGCACCTCTGGCAAGCAATAAAGGCACTGGATGAGCTCACGTTAAATTATTAACAGTTTCAGCAGTCCTGCTGTAATGAAGCTGGGATTGCGCTGAGTGGGGATAGATGGAGTCTGGGGGTGCATGAATAGGGACTTTGTGCTGAAGGGTAAGAGAAATTGAAACTAGACTATAGAGACAAATTAGATGAGTATCTCTGTCGTGGGAGGAGTTAATGATGGATTTCAGGGCAGCTCTTTCCCTGTTTAACTTTTATTGTAGAATTATGGAAAACGCCTCTTCATGTTTCATTTTCATGTAGCCTGAAGTGCAGTATCCTTGTGCAGAGTGATCCCTTGCATCTTGTGCATTGAGTAACCTTACCTTAAGTGTGTGATAGCTTCTGACTTAACAGGGGGTGCAACGGGGAGGTGTTCTCTCTTCTTATGCACGTGCTCGATCCATTTGTTGTACCTACAGAGCAATTAGGATAACATAGTATAACACACACACGCACACCCCATTCTTTAGTAGCATAATGTGGTGCGGTTGGAACACTGCAGTATTGCCCCAGGGATAGTGTCATCTTGTTGTGGTGGGGGCCCAGGCTTGTTGGATGGGCACAGTAAAGAGAGGAAAGAACAACGTGGGGCTTTTGCCAAGCTCTTTTTGTACCTGGTGTGGGGAGAACAAATCATAGACTCCTAGAATAGTTAGGGTTGGAAAGGACCTTAAGATCATCCAGTTCCAA
>JAVHNF010055688.1:64735-77672 GCA_034783455.1 Micropsitta finschii
AACTTGTTGAATGTACTTGGGCACCCAGTCCCAATGCTGAAATGACAGGCTTGGCTGACGCCTTTGATGTAGCCCGTGTTCCCAGTTGCTGGAACCACTGGGCTCAGCTGGTGGCGTACTGCTGGTGGGATGCTACTGGTAAACAGATCCCATATCCCCAGCTCCTTGACCACAGAGGGAGTGAGATGGAACTCAGCAAGAGCTGGAGAAAGGCTTTGTGCAGCAAAGCTTTATAAAATTGGGAAGTTGGTAATGCATGGCTGTTTCCATCAACCTGACCCCACCAAGACCAACAACCCCCTCTGCGCTCCTCTCTCCAGGGTCTCTTGGAATATGGGTTTTCAGTTGAAGTGATGGCTTACCCTAAATCGACAA
Source organism: Micropsitta finschii (assembly GCA_034783455.1). Lineage (NCBI taxonomy): Eukaryota > Metazoa > Chordata > Aves > Psittaciformes > Psittacidae > Micropsitta > Micropsitta finschii. The sequence continues at coordinate 65,111 of JAVHNF010055688.1, forward strand.
TGGTCTCAGACTTTATTGACTATTCCAAGGAATCTCCACTAAGTCTAGGGGGAGTGGTGTAGAAATAGGTAAGAGTTCTGTCCAAACAATGTCTTTAGGATTGAGCCTCTGTCAGTAAGTCGTGCAATGTGCTTGTTCGTGCAGGAAATGAGGAAAAAGTCAGTTCAGGATTNNNNCTTCTCTGCTCCAGGCCTAATGTTCTCAGCCTGTCTCTATATGGGAGCTGCTCCAGCCCCTGCTTATCCTTGTGGCCACCACCCTGCTCAGCGATGCAATCATCAGGGCCTCATAAAACATTTATGAAACCTGTCATAAACTGGCCCGATAAGGAGCAGGACATCAGATTTCAGGAGTCAGCAGCTTCTTGGGGAAGACCTTCCCTCTAACTCCAAGGGTCCTTTGTTTGAATAGCAAACACAAACCATCGATTGCACCCTGCCATAAAAGCTGGGAGCAGGGAATTTTTACTAACCCTGCTGCCTACCGAATGTGTGTGGCAGGTCTTCACCATTTGCCTTTCCTACTTCCAGTCCTGGGGTAGGAGGGAGAACAGGGGAGGAAAAGAGGAACTGAATAAAATTATGACTGAGGAATAAAACTTTAACCGAAGAAGGAAAGTTGCCTACAAACAGATGGTGGGTCTGCTTCTACAATAACGAAGAAATGAAAGTCTGAGCTGAAAAATGTTTGTTCCTTTTATTTCTAGTCTTGATGAATTTTATGAGAGTCTCTAGGTTTGGTCGTGTGGCTAAGCATGGAATGGGAAACAGTGAAAACCACCTTCTGTTCTCACCTTCCCCAGTTACTGCAACCATGACTCCTGACATGTCACAGTCTCTGCCTCTTCCTTACTTTCTTTATAAAGAAATCGAATTGAGCTGCCTTGCCCGCTCTCTGTGCATGTGTTTTCTTACACATTTATTTCCAAAAGACTAAGTCCCTAATAGAAATCAAGGTGCCCACCCTGCGACAGCAAAGCCTTATGCTTTGCCTATGATTATGCTCCAGTGCTATGCAGTGACTTCTGCTCACTTCAGCAGCATGGAGCACCTCTCAGAAACAGTGTCCACATTAACACCATGATCTTGAGCCAGAAGTTAAGCAGTTGTACCATGCAGAGGACCATGTTAATCATGTGTTGGGATAATACTTGTTCTTTGGAGCAATTTTGGCCTAGGAGATGCAGCTGGAAAACAAACCTGCTGCTAGCATCAGGTGTGTATGTGTTGCAGCCTTGTTTTATATGAGTAGTTTAAATCATGCAAACTATACCACACAATAACAAGATTTATTTACAGCTCCACATTTATTTTATTGTGTAATCTCCAAGAGATAAGCAGCTATGATCTTCTAATTGGTATTCTATTATTTAATAATCAGACTAATTAGAAGTTTGGTGGTGCAATCACATCTTCTCTACCTGTTAGTTCAGCCCTCTTTCAGGTCACTAAAATCACTAATAATAATTGTTCAGTACTAGCAAGAACTTGGTGTAGAAACAATTCCAAAAAAGAGAGATAGATACAAAGATACCTTAATTAGGTATGTGCTATCAGTTGCTTATAGTAATAAAGCACTAATTCAATCTTTGTATATAACCACAAAACAACTGTAATAAATTTCAGATTCAGTAATAAAACACTACAATATATCTGGATTAGGTGATAAAATAGCAGTTACTTTTAGAGATACTTCAAAAATACAAAACACTTCTTACCCTACGTATTTCTTTGCATGCCGCCTCTTGCATAAAAGTTCTAGGGGTACCAGAGAGCTGTCTGTGTTTTTCTATCAACAAAGGTGACTGAATGAAATGACTGAATTTTGTTGGTTAGCCTGTGCCTCAGGCCATTTAGGTGACAGAAGAATCTTTGATTGCTGCAGTCACATGCAATTAATCAGCTGATTGATCAACCAGTGACACTTGGTAGCACATCTTAATTGTATGAACTTGCTCTGTCTCTGTCTCAGGTTATGTTATTCTACAGGAAAAAAATAAAAGACCTTTTTTATTTTAAATGTTTGCACATTATCTAACACCACTCAGAGGGACACAGGCAATGCACTTACTCTGTCACATGGTAGTTCACAGAAACAATCACGGCATTTTGAGCACATTGGTGTGAAGTCAGTGCCCAGCATGCTGCATGGGTGGCCTTCTAGTGAGGCCTTGGTGCTCTGAAGGTGACCCTGTGTGATGAAACTGCAGTTCCAGGGCCTGCTCTTAAATTTGAAAGTAGAGTTTGAATCAATTCAGTGACAAGGAGGACAAGAACCTCCCACTCCAACCAGGGAATTCCACTAGAGAGCTACGGGATGTGGGACCACAATGTTGTGTTAAATTATCAGCACGAAAAATCCTGTGTACTTTAGTGATGAGACACGCACAAAGAGCAAGCTGTCTGGAAGACTTGATTTAAATAGGTACAAGTACTGGACCACACATGCCTGCAGCATATCTTTAGACCACAGGAGGAAGGGACATGCTGAGGCTGTGGTGTTGCGTTGGAAGCGTTGGCCAGAGCTCTGTATGCTGCACCAGGAACAAGAGCCATGTTTCTAAGACTGCACAGTGATGGCATGAGTGCTTTCTGCACCATGACCATGCAGTTTTGGAAAATGAAAGTGCTGTGTGACTAAGCATTTATACAGGCCCTATAAATCAGAGGACTGGAGACTCTGCTATCTGTTCTGCATTTCTTTTTGGCTCTTCTCCCCCTCCCTGTTCCAGGGAAACTGCTGCCAAAGTTAACCCTTATGCTTTCCTCTGCTCCTTTCACTCTCTTCCAGGCTTTTTCACTTCTATGCTTCTCATTCTTCCTCTTCTGCTTCTCTGCACCATCCTGTCAGGCCTTTGTCTCTGATGTAATTTCTCCTACATTCTGCCTTTATACCCTTCATACTCTACTTGCCCCTGTCTTATCTGCCTACACTCCATGTAGGCTGCTCAGCATGTCTCATTTAAGTGTTGCCATCCATGGAGGAAGTAGGTAATGTCTGGCAGCCCTGGAGAGCAGTCTGGATTGCTTGTCACCTTGGCCTTAGCCACCACAGTGGTCAAAATAGCTAAGCTGGGTATATATAGGAGTAATGTGAGTGCATCTCTGCACGTTGTATCCTGGGGTATATACACACACGCTGCTCCCTTCTTAGGGGCAAAGTAAAACATAGGCAGCATCCTGTGCTATCCCCTCCACTAGTAAAATGTACTAGTGGCATCATTGCCCCCATACAGATCTGTATCAAGGGAAAAGCAAACCTGCTTTCCCCATACTTCAGAAATTCAGTGCAGTGTAGACCATCTTTGCTGATGCCAAGAGGGACTCTGCACCAAATCCTACTAAAAGCTAAGGGCAAATGGTTAAGGTACCTGGAGTCAGGTGTGTCATCCCACCAAGCATTAGCCCAGGTGAATCAGGGTTTACAAAGCTTCCAGGACTGGTTCATTTAAAAGCAGAATTTGAAGGCATCTGCCAGGGATGTGGAGGTCTTTGTTTAGACCCGCTCAATGAGGATATGGTTCCTGGCTTTCAGGAAGACCCCAGAAAGACAACCCACAGAGAAGTGAATGGCCATCAAGTGCCCTTAGTGCACACTAACATGCTCTCATCAAGAAGCTCCATCTTCAAGATCTGAGGAGGGCTGCAGTGACAGCTAAGAAAAGGTTTTATACCCTTTGTGTTCCCACTGAGCACGATATCTTTCCTTAGACACCAGAGAAGCCACAGAGCAGAGAGCTGCTGGAAGTGAGCTTTGTTCTTGCATCCATGAAACAACTCTTAATTTCCCTAAATTGTTCTTTCTTGGGCACATGGTGCCTTCATATCTTATTGACTGCAGTAAAATAAGCCTTTACTGAACATGTACATTTTTACATTTTATACCTTAAGGATGACTGCCTGTGATGTAGTTGGTAAAATAGAGTGGAACTACAAGTGAATTATGTTCATTATCTCTAATGAGTAAAATTTGCTTACTGCAAACTCCTGAGTAATGCTGACAAAATGATAGATAAATGCAACTAAAAGTGATTCAGCCCCCAAAATTTCAAAGGTTTCTGGGAATATGTACCCAGACAGCTGGCTGTAACTGATGAAAAGGCTTTTGTCAATAGTGCTCAGTCTTCTTTGTACCAGTTAGTTCCAAGTGATTTCATCCTGCACAGAACTGTTATTTCTGCAGAGCATTGGGATTTGAACTGGTAAGACAGCAAAGGAGGCTCAGAATTGTACTGCTGCTCCACACGCACACAAAAATCTATAGAGCCCTTTTCTGGTCTCATGATAAAGTCACCCCTTTCCATGATTTGAAGAGGGAAGGGTTACAGTAGATAACGTCCTCGTTGCAGCACACAACGTTCTGCAAGGGCTCAGCCTCTTGGAACCAGACAAGCCCCTTTAGTCCACTCTGGCCCCACAGAAGTGTGAACCTCAGCAGACTGGATCGGATACTATGCAACCCCCTGTGCTCTATGGAAGCTGCTACAGGAGTTTGATTAGCTAGAGCAGAAAGTGAGTCCTTCTGGTGTAGCTGATAGGCCTGGCAGGAGCTGCTACTGGGATTGCTCTCTGTCACTGCAGGCTCATGCTGCCCATAACTCTGTGCCTTATGTAGGTGGCACATGAGGCAGTGGACCAGAAAATATGGCTGTATGGAGATGCGCCAAAATGTGCTGAAATTTTATTGGAGTGATGATGGGAAATAAACACCCATTCATTTCCTAACACCTTCTTGATAAATGCAAAAGAATAAATCTCTTTGCCTGAACAGTTTTGTTGCTAGTCAGAGTTGAGGGAACATGCTCTTCAGGAGAACGTGTTAGAGATTGGTATCTCTGCTTCCTCCTTTTGACAGCATGGAGGTGCCTTCTATGTATCAAGGCTTGTGCCAAGATTATCTAGTCACAGGCACCTTACCCAGCAAGACTACCGGGTTTAAACTCCCAATTTGACTTTACAGATTATTTATTGTCTCACTTCTATGGGATTTGAAGCAGATGTCTACCCTGAGAGCCATCCACCAGAAAGGATGTACAGATGACAGCAAGATGCTGGCTAATCAGAAACATTAGCAAAATGGTTCTGATACCTCTTTGTTTGAAATTATTTAGGAAAGCAGGAATAGGACAGTACTCAAATTCTTGAATGAATTCACAATTGAATGAACTTCAACAAGAAGTTCATTCAATCTTGCTGAAGCTTCCAAGAAAGCTTCCAGAGTCGCAAGAAAGAAGTAAGAAAATAGATGGACTTAAAGAACAGTAGGAGAAGCCTTTTCTGTATGCATGAATCTTCAAGATTTAAGGCTGAGATTTCATGTGTTTGGCACAGTTCACTGAAGGCAGAGGCTGTCCTTGCACTGTCCCGTTTCACCCCACTGCTCTTCAGTCCTGAATCAAGGTTCTTGCAGCCACAGTTTCCACGTGATCTCATTATAACCCAAGGAAAATTCACCTGGCTGCTTCCTCCTCACCCCGGTCCCTTGTGCTGCCCGCTCCCCCTTGGCTGTGGAAGCAGGAGCTGCTCCATTTTCCCAAGAAGCCAAGAAGGACAAACGGGCATCCCTGCAACACTCAGTATCGCTGAGCTCTGAACCATGGCCAGCTGGCTGGCTGTCAGCACGCAATCCAAACACCGGCCAAGGCTTTGCTGGCTGCAATAAACCCTTCAGGACTGCAAAACAGGTCAGAGATCTCAAAGAATACAGCTCTGCTTTGACAATGATTAACAGGATGGTGGCAAAAGTCCCTAAGGCTTTGGCTGGCTCTGTATGTGTGCATGCACACGTGCATATACCAATGGGAAAGTTTATCTGTCCCAAGCCCAGAAAACCCTTTGCAGGGCAAAGCCTGTTTCCTGGTGGGCTATTCACTGAACCCAATCTATGGCACAGCATTCCTGATTTTCTGTGTGCTGGCAGAGAATTTGCTTTGTGATTAAAACCAAGAGCAAAAACAAGCATGAGGGTTCACGTTAGCATTTCTCTGACTTCTGTAATGAGCAAACATGCAAGACCAGATTCCAGTCTCTGGTTCACTGATTTGAATCTGAAATTGGAGGCAACTGGAGTTTTCTTGGTTTTGGATCCCCTGACTGAGAGTAGAATCTGCAAATTGGACCTGAACTGATAAAATATAATCTTGAGTGTTGTGTTGCATGTCAGTGCATATCATAACCCCAAGTGGTGATCTGTTAAATCGTTAATTTCCAAAGCCAAATAATTTTCCCGTTCCTTGTAGATCCCATGCAATTTTTTCCTTGTTCTTAATTTCTAGTTGTTATGTTTTAGAATCATAAATTCTAGGAATTTTCCCATGTTTTACAAAGCCCACTATCATAACTTTTGGGAAAACAGGTGTTTAAAACAAATCCAGCTATACTATGTGAGATCATTACTCTTGGTATATAAACGCTTGTGGGTCTGTGTGTATCTATGCGCATATAATGGATCTGTAAAGGTATGTAAATGTGTTCTGTTGTTAGATGGACAACAGATACTAGAAAGAATAAGACTCTTTATGAGATCTGAATCATCAGAAGCACCTACTTTCACTCTTCCTGTGCTCCATTATATTTAAAAATGGTCCAAAAGGTGAAACATTGTGGATGGATGATGGAGACAGAATGGAGGCAGAATCCCCTTTGGACCCTTTCTGGTTTCCCTTTGGTGGAGGGGTCAGCAAATAGACCCATATGGACACAGCCTTTGCTCAGGACGAGCTCTCTTCTGAATGATCATAACCAGTCTGACTACTTCTTACAGTTGAAATTGCCCAAGCATGGTCCCAAACAAGCTACACCAGAGACCCGCTGCCAGCCCTGGACAAGCACAAGGCTCCACTTCGCACTGCTGAGGCACCTAAAGCAGGCAGCAAAGAGGCAACAAGCCCTGCAATGGGGCAAGGAGCTCTGCAAGGATTGCCAAATCAGGTCCCTTGTAATCAATGGCAATTTCCTTCCTTTGTCAGGATCTTGACTGGCAATCTGATGTTTGCATGAGTTTCCTCTATCCCAAGCCAGTGTCAATAGAAAAGCAAATGGATAATAAATAAATGGAGACCACAAAAATCCTGGGTAAAAGTGGATAACATTCCTTGACCTTCCCGCTCATAAAGCTGCATTACTTCCTCCTCTACAATGAAGATTAGCTGTTATATAGTATTTACATTAGTTTATATGACTACATCCTCAAAGCCTTTATTCAGCTAAGTAAGGCTCTGCCAAAACCAAGGTGTGGGTTTGCAGAGGCAGTGGGAGCTGTGGCCTCCTGTTAGCATGGCCAGTTCAGGCTCCTGCTATGCTCATGTGCTCATGAGGAAGGCTGGAAGACTGCAGTGAAATAAATGCCCAGCTCTTAGACAGTGATTGCTAGGCTGGATGAATTCAGCCCCTTGAAAGACCACTACATTTAGCTTAGGTAAAGCAAAGGCAGCTGAACCCAGTTTCAGCATCAGAATATTTTTGTGTTCATTGTTTAAGTCTTCCTTTGTATGCATATGGAAAAGGAAGACAACAGCTGAAGAAGCAGTCACTGGAATTAGGACTCCATCTTTCCAAGTGCTTACACCAGTTGACAAAAAAGCAACACTTCCAAAAAACAATGTTGTAACACTGGAAGGAAAAGCAGGACTTCCAAATGAATGTAATGCAGCCTTTCCATTTGTTCTGCACTCACCTGTAGCAGACATGTCAGGAAATTTCTTTATCCTGGAGAAATAAACACCATAACAGTTTCCCCTTTTAAATGAGCATTCTACTAGGGAGCTGACTGGGGCTTTTTTAACTCTGCTTACTGGTCTATCTCTAATGAGATAAATAGCTTAATTTGCTTTATGATATTACTTCATTAGCTGGTGTTTACATGGAGCAAAGTATTCAGAGCTCTATAAATGTTCATGCTTTTTGTAGAACTCAATGTGTGCAACTCAGAGCACCTTTGAAGTGTCTGTTGTGAAAGATCAAAATGCTCTGGACTCCATTCTTTCCTTTGCAAAGGAAAACAGATGTTTCCAACACTCTTCACAGAGCTCTTAATATCGTCCAAGAATAACATGGGAAAAATGCAGTATTGCCTCAGACAGACTCCATCCTATGTTCACCCATCCCACATCTCTCCCCTGGCAATCCAGGAAGGTCTGAGAAGATGAAGACCCTATTGAATTGTTCCTTTCAGTTACTTGCTGAATTCTTCTTTGTGATTAACATATTTATTGATGATAGCACCTGGCTGTTATGGCCTAAAATAAAAATGGCTTTGGGATCTTCCTGAAAGCAAGGGTTTAAACCTTGCAGTACCTGATTATAGGGAGCCGTGAGTACAGCTACTTCCATCCTTCCGTAGTAGTGCTTGTGTTTTCCCTTGCTGCCTGTATTTTTTCAGCCTCTTCATTTGCTTCTTAGCAACACATTTTCAAGGGAACAGTGCCTACACTTTTGTCATTAAGCCTCAATATTCATTGCATAAAGACACAACCGCACAGATTTCGATTTAGCTGATCTCTGCGTCATGGTAAGGGAAACAGCCGAGGAGGAAGTAACAGCACACCAAGGTGCCAGAAGGGAGAGAGGCTGGTGGCCAAGGACCAGAAACAGAGTCCCTGGCCTGTCTGAGTCCTACGTGTTACCAGTGATGGTGAACTGCTCCTCTGCCTTACTTTAGAGTCAGTGTGCCTGGGCTCTGGGGCAGGGCTTGCCTGGCCACATGAGGGTGCAGCTCTGAACTGGGGCCCTTGGGGCTGCTCCTGCAGTGCATGGAGAGCAGCAGTCCTACCTGACATACAACTGGGCTCTGCCCAGAGCACTCACATCTGCAGCGAGGCAGAAAAAACACTCCCTAAGAAAGCCCTTTTCAAATGCTCTGGTGACCTAGAACTGTAATTTGCACTCTTACTTCTTACATACACCGACTAGCTGCGTGGCAGGCAAGGTCACCTGGCAAGATGGAGATGTGGACTGAGAAGTGTTTGTGCAGGGACTGGACTCACATCTCTGCCATCCTCAAGGTGTATGCTACCTGGGCAGGCAAAAATCAGGGAAGGTATTAGAGGAAAGTGCTCTGATGGCTCGGACTGTGGTTCATTAATGCTAGTGTCACCAGCACATGGGGTCTGCAAAGCCACCCTGAACAGCAGATGCCTCTTCTAGCTCTAGGTGAGAAAGAAGTGCTGTGATTTGTGCATAAAAGTGCCAGGTTCTATATTTATATGTTTCAGAAACAGCCATTAAAGTCACTCCTCCAAAGACCATGCTAAGAATCTAGGAGGACCCTGTGCTAGGATCCAGGCTGTCACATCATGCAAACAGTGAGACCAGACTCCACTTCACACACCTGGAGACTTTTCCTTGTGTAACCCAGAGCCTGCTGGAAATTTAAGGCAGACACATGTTGCAGTCACCTATAGCTGTCAGCACACGCTCTTCACACACACCTGGACATTGCAGAGCAGCTTAGCCCTTTGACACGGGTTGATCTCCAGTGCCCGGTTCAAGAGAACACTTTGTCACTCTAAAGATGTGTCCAACCCCTCCCATGTTTAAAATGCCTTCCCCTGGGAATTCGTCAGGAATTCCAGTGTTCAGTACAGAGAATTCTGTGTTTCTTCTCGGTTATTTCAGGCTGTGGCAGGATGCTGTGTCCTCGTAGGGATGAGAATTTGCTCTCTCTCTCTGGTCCTGCAGATATTCCCTCCTTCCTTCCACACTCTGGTCTTTGCTAGGGCCTGTCTGCTCTGAGTCCACTCTCCCATACTCAAGGATGTGTTCTGCGTGTCCCTCAGTGCTGTGGGGTTCATACACCTCCAAAGATTTCCCTTGGGCTTAATGAATGGTACATATTGGGCTTAGCATTTACACAGCATTATGGACAGGTGACAGGGGATATTGCTTTATGACTAGAAAAATATGGAGAAATCTGACAAAGGTGATCAAAGGTACAGAAAGGCTTCTGTGCATGGAAAAACAGGTAAAGATAGAGCCTGAGCCCGAAAACCAGACAGGAAGATATGCTAGTGGGTTATAAATTACAAATGACATGGAGAAGATGAATGAGGAACCATCCGTTAGCCTTTTTTAATAGAAGAGCTCAGGCAACTCACACAAAACCAGCAGGCTGCAATATCAAGCAAAACAAAATGCATTTTATTTTTATACAGTGTAGCATTTGCATGGTTGCACAGTGTTTAAATCTGTGATGCTGCCTGTTGGTTGTTGGTGTAAGGGAAGTGTGCACAGGTTCACATATGTTTTGGACATCCTCAGGGAGGTGAAATCCACTGGGGTGTCATAAGTGCAAAGGCCACAGAGGCCCCCAGGCTGTAGATTACTGCATGATGGAACACATGTTTTTGAGACATCTCATATACTTGCTTGGTCCTTCTACTTTTCCTTGAGCCACTTCTGTGGTTTTCTCCATTGGAGATGGGCATCAACGCAACCTTAACAAGCCTAAACAGCCTCTTTCTCCCTTCAGCCATCACCTGGGGACAGGGTGCTGGGCCATGCCTATGCTCTCACCATCATCCTTGTGCCATCACTGCAGTGACTGGCAGTGCTCTTCTAAACATTTTGAGAGCTGCTCAGGAGCTGGGTCTGGTAACTCCCATCGTACTGTAGCTGCTGGATTTGAACACAGCTAATTGCAGATAATCACACAGTTGAACATGGGGCCGAGCTGCACTCTTGCAGCTTCTCCCCTATTGAGACACTGCTCCTTGCAGCCAGGGATGCTGAGACCTGGGAGGAGAAACGCAGCCCTCTCACCTCCCCTTCTACCTCCTCACCCCAGGCAAAGGAAGGGTGAATTTCTGACCATGCAATTTCATCTTTGCCTTTCCATCACCTGTTTCCTCATCCACATTTGGTTTCAAAACAGCCATACACAATGACAGACATGGCAGAGGTGACACCCAGAGGTAGGCAGATTTTAGGAGCAGATGATCAGTGGCTGGTATTGGGCAAGATAAAACTACTCTAGTTCTGCCCAATTAAGTCAGCAGCACCGAGCTGGGCGCTGCTTCCTTTCTTTCCCATTTCCCCTGAAAGCTAATACTCTGCAACACCAGCAAAATGTCAACAACCCCATTATTATTTTACCCTCGCAGCAATGTCTGAGCACAAAGCTCCCTATCATGGAAGCCACTTGAGTTTGGCCTCTGGTCCTGGCTCTGCAGTCCCCCTGTTTAATACAAACAATCAGATGTAATTGCTGCAGTGCCCAAGCAGCCCCAGCACAGCTCTCACCACAGCTGCCAGGCAAACCATGGCAAAGCAGTCCAGCAAAAGGAGGATGGGTGCTCCCCTAAAAAAGGAGAGCTTGTGTGACAGCAGGGACCACAGATGCTCACTGCCCCATGGAGAACAGGGCAGAAGGGATGAGACACATGGAGAGAAGGATGAGAGACATGGGGAGAAGAAGGTGAGACCTGCTGTGTGCCAAGCTGGTGACCAAAAGGGATGAGGCTGGAGCACAGATTGCCATGGCAACACAGTTTGGGGGGGCCTTGGCTGCAGCTGGTCCCACTGGTGTTATATGGTGCCTCAGCTCAAATGCTGAGCACATTGGCTGGACTGCATTGGGCAAGGATGTACTAAGCTGGGCACAGCCCAGACCTTGTGTCTGAAGGGTTTTAACAGCCCATTAGCCTTTGACTGTGGTGTGAGACATGGCCCAGGCCATAAAGCAGTTCTTATGCGTTCTCTTGGCATCATGTGGACACTCAGGAGCAGATGCAGTGATGGAGCTGGGTTTGCTTCATTTAGGATTCAGCTGCTGTTTTCAATACCCAGCAGCCCACCCATGCTGGCCAACAGAGCCATCGGCATCATTGCCTCGCTGCCTGGTGAGACTCACCACTTACTGTTCCTTTTGATCAATGTGCTGCTTTTGACCCTGCCCAAGGTGGGACTCCCCAGCAAAGAGGGCAAAGTGGTGGTAAGGTGGATTCGGAGCTGCTTCAGGAGCTGCACTCAGCTCTGGGCCAACCAAAGCCTGCCTGCCTACAGACCTGCCTTGTGGATGACTCCAGCATTGAAGGTGATAACTCCTGATTCCAGCTCTGCTTTGGCCTGGAGGGCTCATCAGAGCTCTCACTTGTGTGGGTTCTTTGGTGTCTGAGAAGCCCAGAGCTCAGCTACAGCTGTTTGCTCAGTGAAGTTTCCGGGCAGGGCCCTTGTCCCCATCTGGCTGTGCACTTGGGTGGCATTTGTATAGACAGGATTTTCTTTGAAAGCTCTGTCCCTCTGCCAGCTGAGGCTGAACTTGGCCAATGCTTAGCACTGAGCATGGAGGGACACTGCCAGCTCAACCTCTCTGTGTGCTCAAACCAAACAAAGCCAAGAAGCAGTTACCAACAATTCACTTCCCATCTTGGAGGGCATGTGAAGAGAAGCCTAACATGGGTCTGCTCTCATTAGGTATCATTTAGTGGGGTCATTGATAGGACAAGGTGAAATGGTTTTAAACCAAAAGAGAGTAGATTCAGGCTGGGTATAAGTAAGAAGTTCTTCCCTGTGAGGGTGCTGAGGCCCTGGCACAGGTTGCCCAGAGAAGCTGTGGCTGCCCCATC
>JAVHNF010055694.1:7316-20118 GCA_034783455.1 Micropsitta finschii
ACTGAAAATAATATTTACAGTGTAAGTATTCTAAACAGAATCCACAGGTAAAAAATGAATGGACAACTGAGCTAAGTGAGTGAGGTGCAAGATTAAAAAGTTCAAATATGGTGGGAGAGGGCTTCTTGTAAAGAGTTTGTGATTTCTTTGGTGTTTGGGAGAAGTTCAGGTAGGCTTTTATTAATAGCATCTATAAAGAAAAGAAAACTACAAAACCTTAACATAAGTCTTTGGTGGGGCAATGTATTCTACTCATATGTGTATTTTTCATAGTCAGCTCTGCAGAGAGCAAAGGGATGCACATCTTCAGAGTGCCAGAATTTCTTTTTCCTCATCCAGACTTTACATTTTTCTTTTTCATTTACTTTCCAGATAAATCTGGTGTCTTAATTGTGAAGATATTAGAAATGTTTGAGGAGTGTACAATACAAGTTGCCATCTGCCAGCAGCTGGAACAGTCTCCTGCTGCCGTTTCATCCAAGGATGCTGTCATCAATGCAGGAGAACCAATACTCAAAGTCCTCTTTGCGAGAGAAACAGCGGCTCACCTGAAGAGCAGGCCACAGGATGTCATCCACATCTACCCTCCGTGGTGAGTAGGGAGAACTGGCCATGCTCGCTGTAGCACTGCAGAACAAAGCAGGGTTGGAAGAATCCTGGCTGCACTGTTGTGAGAAAGACCTCGGGGGTGAGGGGTAAGCAGGGCTCTCTTTGTGGTCATCTGTCTCTGGCAACTGGAGAGACATGACAGATACCTTAAAGACAGATAACAACTAAATGTGTATCATAATGCCTCTAGTGCTGCTCAGGGCTTTGGTTTTGTTTTAATATTTTCATGTTTAGAGCAGTAGAAAGGCCTGAGCAATGTCTTATCAATGGTAAGGCCAATAAAGGGCATACTTTCTGGCAGCAAAGTAGTTTAGGAATGCTCAGCTGTTGCTGTGAGTATGGGTATAATATTTCACTGGAAAAGTCTGTATTAACTGTATAGTATTCAGCAAAAACAACATGCAGCTAAACAGTGTGGGAGGGGAACAACAGGCAAATTGGATTTACTCTACTCTTAAGGAATCAGTAGACACCATTTTGGTAGTTCCGTATTGCTGCTGCTGCTCTCACTGTCTTCAGTTCCACAAATGCCTCTTCAGCACAACCCTTTCTGGAATTCTTCAAAATGTTTGGTCTACATTTGTGGGGTTTTTTCTGACTTGGATTGCTTTTTAAGGGGTAGCATAAAGTGATGAGATTTCTAGTATAGCTGCTGGTTGTTGGTGGCTGTAGGTTGGAAGGTCCAGCTCTTCATAAAAATTGAAGAGAACTTTGAAGTGGCAGTATTACTCCTATTTTCACTCTTCTCCACCCAAATTATAAAAGAGGAAATATATTTATTATGTATATCAGCATTCATTGTCTGAGTTTTAGCCTCCAGCTGCAGCAGAATCCTACCTCTAGTGTTTGATCTTATCCTTTTGCAAAATACTTCTTCCTGTTTGGCAAAGGTCCATATCTGGTTTTTATTTTCATTGGTAGCTGAAAATCTTGGGGTTCCCCAGTTTGTAATCTTTCACTACTAAAATATTGTTTAACTGCTTTTGGAGGCAATTCAAAAGTTAAGGGAAGATACTTTATCTGAGGTTTATTATAGCTACAGATGCAACTATTGATAATTTAGATGTAAATAGATTGGTAGCTAAGGGAAATATAGTTGAATATTAATTAAGTCCTGGCTGTTATGACATAAGTCACTAGTTTCTCATTTCCTCCCATCCCTAAGGTACTAATGGTGGTTCTCATTTACCTTTTCCTTCAACAAGCTTCTTGTCATTCTTTGAATTTGTTTTGTTTCCCTATTTCTTCTTCTTCTTTGTCATACAGACTTCCATCTTAGCTCCTTTTTAATCTTCACTTTTTCTCTGTTGTTTTTAAAATGTGAGCCACTGCATTTATGCTGCTGTATCTTTCTGTAGAGACCTTAACCTACACAAGGATATTTGTACCAACAGAACTGTTTTAGTCAGGGTATGATTCAACTTGCTTTATTTTCTCCTCCTTTTTTTTCTTTTCTTGAATGGTAACTGCCAGTAACAATGTTTAGCATGGGTAAGTCCCACTCTGCTCCAGCTTGTTCCATGTCTGCTCTGGGGAGATGTAACTCTGCAGTGCTACGATCCTTTCCAGGATCGTTACAAGCGTCTGTAACTGCAGTAGTGTATTCTTCTCATTTATTTAAATGCTATGATGTTTTGGACAAAACTAGTTCCTATATATAGGTAAACTGAGATTTTTTGAGAAAACTTCAGAGCTCTCTGTCTTCCCTGAAATACCACATTTTATTTGCTTTTGGGTTTTATTTTTGCACGATGTGCTTTTTATGTAAGCAAGCAGTTATTTTGTAAAATATAATGTTTGGTCAGGGGATATGTCTGCGTTGACAGGGTTGCTTTCCCTACCCATGTGCATCCCAAGGCACTTCATAAAGACATTAGTCAGTAGTGGCAAAACTGCATTATATCTCTAGTCCTATTTTCAATCCGTTTGGAATTAATGTCAGTTGTCTTTTTGTTTACTCAACCAGAAGTCAAAAGAAGTTGGGCTGGATACTGTTAAACTAAACCTACTGGAGGAAGGGAGGGGGGAAGATGAGGGATGTTTTCGTTTTAGATTATTATTTGGCACTTTTAGTTTACATTATTTGGAAATTGGACTTGTACACTTAATGGAAGTTTCCTCTATCACATTTCCAAGGTTCTATTCTGTTAAATTCTTAATTGAGAGCTCTTGAGTGCTGAAATGTAGTTTCTGTTGCTCTGCATTGAATTTGCACTTCAGTCATTAAAAACAGATACTGTTTGTGTTAAAATGCTTTTTTGATGGTTCAAATATGTGAGTAGTGTAAAATCAAATCACCTAAATCTAATCCTGACATGATGAAATAAGCGTATTTAGGTATCTTATTGATATCACCAATTAGAAGCAAAAGGGAACAAAGAAGAAGTCAGAGCAAGGAGAGCAGTCCTTTAAGGACCTGTGTGTAGCTGGGACACAGCACACTGTTCATCGTCATCCTGTATTTTCAGATACTTGTATGGTATGGCAGAATGGGATGAGATGGGGTGATTTGTAAGTGGTCTGCGTTAAAATAACATCCTGAAAGTAGAGTTTCCTGATATCTTTAACATAACACCCTAGAATTATGTTCTGACATTGCCTTTTGCTTTCTGATGAGGCAGCTGAGTGAGTAGGTAAAATGCAGACATGCCGGTTGCTGGCTTCTGTATATAATTATTTGTGAGCAAAATCTGAATGCCTCACTTCAGAGCCTTTGTAAAATTAGGCTTTGCTTTTGTAACTGTGTTTGTATGTGTTGCGAACTGAGTGCACAGCTCAGTATGTGAAATGTCTCTGGCAGTAGACTCGCATAAATACTTGGGAATCAGTGTTTAGAGATTTGTTGATATATTTGTTGGTATTTGTTTGCATGCAGAATCCCATGATACTTCAGCACTAGAACACAAGCAATTTAATTTAACAAATAAAATACTGGCAGGAGGCTGGTTATAAGACTCTTACCAACCCGGACAATTACTCGTGAGAGTGGTCCCACTGACTTTCAGAAGAGCTTTGTGTCAGAGTGAAAATTTGCAGGACTGAGCCCTGATTTATTTACAACTGGATATGGGGTTCTTTGGGTCTAGTGTCTTAAGGTATATATTTACAGTCTTGGATGAAAGGGATTTCATGTGAGAATTGTCACTTGCTATAAGGAGAGCAACCCCAATAGGCTGATTAACATTTTCAAACCAGTGTGTCTGGTGGAGGATGGAGCTCAGCTGCCTGGTCTCTGAGCCGTCTGATGGGAGTGTACTCTGATCTTGAGGCTATATAGAAGTATTATTGCAGTGTTGTATCTAAATAATGCCTATTAATTTGGACACATCACATGAAAGCAACTGCGTGTTTTGGGCTGGAG
Source organism: Micropsitta finschii (assembly GCA_034783455.1). Classification (NCBI taxonomy): domain Eukaryota; kingdom Metazoa; phylum Chordata; class Aves; order Psittaciformes; family Psittacidae; genus Micropsitta; species Micropsitta finschii. Next base: position 11,287 of record JAVHNF010055694.1, read on the forward strand.
CTGGTTTGTGTCTGGCCAGTTGGGAACACAACAGGCAAAAGAACTCAGTCCTGCCTGCCCCTGCCTGTAAAGGCTTGCCTTTGGTTGTCTTTGCAGTACCTGAACAATTTCTTAGATTAAAATTTAAGTGAACACTCATAATTTTTTGCAAACTGAATCTGAATCATTAAGTGGTTTTTAACAGCTGGAAAGGAAAAGCTTATTACTGAGTGTAATTAAATTGATTACTAAGTCTTTATTCACTTCACAAAAATACATACCTGACAAAAAGCAAAGACTGCTTGATACTGCAAAGATGTGAGAGAATGGGAACGAAAGCTTCCTGGTTCTACTGGTAGTGTTTTTATGGCTTCAACTTACCTGAGGGGTTTTGCTTGTTTAACTGTAAAAATGATAGAAATCATTTACCATACCTAACAGAAAGTGATGAGTTGGTATTTTTAGAGACTTCAAGATTCATTTTTCTGCTGACAGCAGGGCTTGAGAATAGACAGTCTCCTTCAGATACTCCTGCCTCCTGCTCGTAGATATGCCTACTGTTGAGTATTCAGGATAAATTAACCTGAAGAAAATGGTCCAGATTAGAATGCTTTTCCTTAAATTTAACAACTTTGCAATGTTTTTCATGTATTTCTGAAGTTAAACTGCCAGAAGCATGTTAATATCAGTACAGTTGTTGGCAATATCAATATAAACTACAGATCATGTTCAATTTGGATAGGGTCAAAGATTGATCCATACCTCCTGAATGTGATGGTCTGGTATGAAACCCCTAGTTCAGAAGGTTCACATACTGCTGATAACTGGAGGACTGGGATGTCAGGAAGGAGACTGCATTTTGTTCTTACGTAGCCTGTAAACTGGCTATCAAGCACTGCAGAGGACAAGATCCTTGGCTGGAGAGCTGCAATTCCCTGTGCAAGTTCTCTGTGCTTAACAACAACAACAAAAAAGAAGAGAGAGTTTATTTTAGGAACTCAGTATGGTAAGTATATAAAACACTTAATTCTGTGACATCAACAAGCTACTTCAAAGTTGTTCTTTAGTTTCTCTTAACCTATGAAACCACAGGGAACCATAATTACTCAGCTTTTAAAGTGTTCCAGTGCCTGGTGAGAGTGTTTAATATGGACTCACTTCTGCTCGCATTTCACTAGATAGTCTCTCTCCCCAGTGTAAGAGATTTAGAAGAGTTTGAATTATTTGCTGCCAAGAATTGCTCATACAAAACGCTGCTGCAGATCAGCTGATGTACAATGATGAAACCTTGTATGCTAAGTCCTTTAAGGTGGGACCAATGATGAAAGTTGCTGTAGAAACATGCTAGCAAGCTCTGAACAAGTTTATATACGGGAAGCAATCCATCTTTGTGGACTTATGCATTCTTCTACTTTAGAATTACCCTGGATATGCCGTAGGCTGTTTTGTTGACTCAACAACAGGATGATAAATGGATATTTAGTGTGATTTTTGCATTGTCTTACTTAATACATAGCCTTACATTGCGTGGTTTTACATAACCTTGGTGAGAAATACAAGTACCAACACAGGGAGCTAACATGAAATAGGTGTTTGGAACTAATGTGACTGGTGTTAAAAAGGGTTTGCCTTCCATTTGATGAAGATAGAGACTTTTTGTCATGGTTGCTCTCACTGATCAAGGGAAGCACTTAAGAACATTGTTGCAGAATGCCAGCCTATCACAATAAAGATCATGTGAAAATAGGATCTTGGGCTTCATATACTAATAAAATGCAGAAATGACCTACTGCTGCTCTGTAAGAAGGAAAGTATCTATAACCTTTAAATTTTCTCATTCCATAAAGGTAAAATACAAATGCAAATTAAAGACAAGGTATGGAACCTCTTTTGCATAAATTCAGTTTCTTTCCTTACTTCACAGAGAGGCAGCTTCTTTGAGTGCTTGATTGATCAGTTGGACAAAACTTACCTGTGTTCACCATCTTCCTTTGATGAAATCTAAGCAGTTATAAATATGTATATACACATATACATACAGATATTCAGACAGATGGGAAAGGGGGGAAACAAGATCACCAGTCAGATCCCTCCCATTGGAAAGATGTTAGCTCTGCCTTTGCATTCTTTCTTTGAAGATGTTATAATAGCAGAGTGGGAGAACCCTGATAAGAAGGACGGGGCTCACTCAGAAGATAAAATTCTACAAAACTTAAGAGCTGTAAAGCCAGTGTGGGTACTATTTCTAAAGTACATATGGGAATGGCCTTGGAGCCAAAGATCAGATCATATCATCTGTTTGGAATTGCTTCTCAGAGATCATGCAGTTGTGAAAATGGAAGCCCCTTTCAGAAGAAAAGGAACAGCTGTGGATTTCTTGCAAGTATTTATGTGGGGGTTTTCTGTTAGGTTATACCTTTCCTACTCAACTCAAAAGACATGAGTTGTCTTTTGAGAATAGGAATGCATATACTTTTTGTGAACTGCAAGTTGTCTCTGACAAGCTATTAATGCGATTTCTTAAATACTTATGTTGTTTTATCCATTTTGACAGAGTAGTCCATAGGATTGTCCTTTTTATTTATTAATAAATTTGGGGGTTTATCCATCCTGTCATGTAAGGGAGAAAGTTGTATCGGTAGAGCTGCTCAGTTATATTCTATTTTATATCTCTAGAACTAAAGAGATCAAGCCATTAGTATTATATGTATTCACCTTGCATGTAGAAAATCAAAACAACCTGATTTCTTAGTAATCAAATCAATGAATAATTCTGTTCCTTCATAGGTGGATGACATAATTGGAAAAATCATAAAGCTTTGATTCTGAGAGCAGAACAAGTCATTCATGCCACTTCTCTGATTTGTCACAACCAACTGAAGCAACAGATACCTGGTATTTCGTATGTGGGTTATTTCTAATAAACATAGGAATATGATGCCACTTTTACTGTGAGATAGACTTGTTCATTTTTATAACTATGGCATAAATAGATGTATTATCTGAATGTCATACATAAATTTTAGTACCCTGAAAAACAAAAATGAAAGAACTGCTTCTATGAAAGGGGTTTCCCATGGGGAAAAGAATGAAAACACATTTGGGGAAGATGGGAGCCTCAAGATAGTAGGTCCAGAGTTCTGCAGAAGATTAAAACTGAATTTTAAAACATGTCTGACTGTCTCTGGACTAATAGCTGATGGTATCTTGACATGCTGAAAAAGGGGAATTTCCACTCTATTGTGCCAGTGAAGTGCTGGGTTTTGTTGATATGTTTGTTTGCTTTGAGCCAGTTACAGGGGTCAGAATCGAGTGGTGTGTTTCTGAAGCAGCAGCTTGGTTTTTACATCAAGGTTGAAATGCATTGTTGTCAGCGTGGAAACCTCCATGAGGGGTAGAATATGCCTCTCAGTCCAGATGGATGTCTGAATTGGGTACATGGAGTCAATTGTTACACTCCTGGCTCACACAAGCAACAAGGGCTACCCAGAGCTTGCCTAGAAGCAGCATTGTGTGATGTTCTCAGGAGATAATTCTGGGCTCTGGAGGGAGCCTCCACCAGGATGACTTTCTTTAATACAGGCCATTTCACATGTAAGAACAAAGGAAGTGTAGAAAAGAGGCAGTGAATGTAAATAGCCTGGTTTATGCTGGGGAGTGGTTTTCTGCATTTTTCTAAACACTAGATACAGTCCCACACGGATCCTACTGGAATGACTGTAGTGTCCAGTTAGTGGGAAAGGTTTTAATCACTGTGATACTTACATGCTGAGGAATTAGCGTGCATTTGAGTCCCTGGGTTTTAGGAACAAAAGAGGAAAATTATATTTTTAAACATCCATTCCATACAGTGATGCTGTTTATGTCTGAATTCTTAAGTCACTGGAAAAAATATTCAGTGAGAATGAGAATGTCCTATCCTAATAGTCACAAAATATTCTCATCCTGAAAATCTAATCATGTGTACTTTTTTTTTTTTTTTTAATGAAAAGTCTGTACTTGAAACTTTCCAGCTTTTATAAGTGAGGAAATTCCAAGCATTTTGTAGTGACAGATACTGTTAGTGGGTAGTTGTCCACTGACGTCAAAAACAGAGGATGGCGAACAGCTTTGTTCAAGTCAACGAAAAATGTACCGTCTTGGATAAACTCTGTGTTAGCAGTGGGGCTATCAATGATATACGAGCAGCTTCACACGAGTTCCCATGTGCATTCAATCCAATGCTAAATTCCAGATCTTGTTTAATGAGCAACTGATGGAGCCAAGACCTGGCACTGCACAAAATCCTGCAGTCTGCTTTATCCAGTCATGAAGGAAAAACAAGCTAAATAAGATCAGATGAACAAGTTCAGAATCACTGCAGGGTTATTAAAAAGTTGTGATTTGTATTCCTCTGCTAATGTTTATGACTAACACATTTGGGACGTGTAAAACAATACTTAATTTGTAAAAAGACTATGTGCCAAAATTCCTGCAGTAATTTAACCACTAAAGAGCAAGTTTTGACTGTGTTGAATGGGTTTGTTTAAATGTTTAAGATTATCAGTAATCAGCTAATCTTTTTTGTTTTTTCTTTCAACTTACGTTTTCAAAAATGATGATTTCTTCTTCCTGGATTGCTGGTCAGCACTTTCACTTTGGGAAATACAGGGTATTCCAGAGCTCATCATGGAGAAACAATTTTTAAGTCAAGTGTCATTCTCTTTGGCAGGTGTGATTTGCTACTGTAATTGTAGGTGTGTGGTTACACTAAGATTTTTTTATATGCAGTCCTATATGCAGTTGCATTAGGCTTTGAATATGCTGGGTCTTTTAGACCACAGTGGGTTTCACGCTAAGCATGCTGGTGTCCTCATGCAATTTTGGATGAGCAACAAGGTGGATAAAGTATGAGTTTATCAAATTGTCACGTCTGGCAATTCCCTTCAACATGAAGGTATGCTTTCTCAGACTCCTCCCCCTGAATGTCATATTTAAGTGTAGGTAAGCAAAAGTTAATTGCTATGCTCATAGCAGAAATAGTTATTAAACCCCCAAGTGTTGCAAAAGGGGAATGTTGCTTTCAAATATTTGAAAAATTTGGAATGCTGCTGCCAAATGCAGTATTTAAAACATCTCTGCTATCCTAGTGGGCAGGGACACAGAGACAAGGAGAACAAATTTTGCTGTTACTTCTACAAGGCAGATTGCATCCCTTCTGTAAAAGCTCATGGAAGAAATGCCCGTGGTTTTACATATTTTTGGCAGCAATAACATACTTTGGTATATAAAGCAGTTCAGCTGTGAAACATTCCATGCAGCCTTTTGTGTGTTTGATGAAGCTTCTCTTCCTACCCGTCTTCCCAGTCAACAGTAACCATGCAGATTGCAATGTATTACTTCTCCCTGAGTAGCAGGCTCCTTTGACAACTTCCTGAGATGTCCTGAAAAAGTATTTCTCTTGTTACTGTCCTGGGATGGCTGTCTGGCAGACCAGGTTTCTCACAGCAGAAGTATCAGAACAGTATTCATGATGTTGGAAGTGGTGCACAAGCTTTAATTTTACCTTTGAGATTCCCTGTGTGTTTTGAAAGCCAAATCACTGATGTGTGTGGCTCCAAAAAAATATTTGGCAGTATGTGGGAAGCATTTTGTGTGTGTGTGTGTTTTGTTTTGGTTTCCCTCTCTTTAACCTCTTTGGACTCCTGAAATGGCATATGTTGTCTTTCTCCTTGATAAAAGTCTAAAACCATAATGAATATTTCTGTGGATGTTTCTGATTTTCAGGGTTCTTTATCTCCTACTTTCTTAAGCATAGGATTCTTATGGTTTTATTAAGTGGTGCATGTTTGTTCTAGAGCAGATCATGACGATGGGCTTTACACAGTCTTCTCTAGAATCATTATCCATAGTCAGTCTTCATCATCTTTGGCTGGCATAAAAGAGAGGACTGCATGTCCACCTTGAAGTTGCTGCTGCTGTTCACAGCACATCTGTTAGTGCAAACCCAAGTCTGTCAGCATCTTCAACTAATACCTCATAATTTAAAATACCCCATTTTGCCATCTCTGAGGTATTGTTGGGACAGACAACATAGATCATAACTACTCTGAAAAAACCCTGGGAGAATATTTACTAGAATGCTAATGCTACCACACACTGAAAACACTGAACTTGAGAACAGTTTGGATTCAGTATGAAGCTATAAACTGCATTGATTATATTTGTGTTTTCATTTGTCTTCCCACCATGGCACAGCTTGTCTGCCTTTTGTGTTTTCGGAAACAAATCACTCCTCTGAGCTGAGGTTCATTTTTGAGAAACATGGGCAAGGCAACTATGTGAGACTTGTACGTTGCATTTGTGCCTTAGCAAGTACTGCTTGTCTAATGGTTCCTTGAGCTTGTCATAAATATTAATTTAATAGGGTTGGTACTATTTTATGCATTGTGAATGTACAGATTGAGGAAGAGATAATTTTTATTGATATGGGCTGGTGCTGGAACTTACAGGGTTTGTAGGCTTAAAGGAGTCCAGTTTTACAGTATATGTACATCATAGTTTTCTTCAGATTATTTGAAAACTTCTTATATAGAACAGGATAGATCTTTATTATCTTTTGAAATATTTCTTACCTTACGTTCTCTCACAAAAATAAATAAGCTGTCCAGTATTTTCTTTGTCTTTTTGCAGCCTCCTTTGGCTGACACTCATGACTTGCAGTTTGAGGAGTTCTGCATGAGGTGATTGTTTAATTTTGCTGGGAAATATTTGACTCTAGGTGTTCAGCTTTCAATCATGCTCTGTAGCAGGGAGCCATTTGGTAGCTATACTCGAAACCAAACCCATTTTAAAAACAAACATCAACATACCACATTATCAACTTCTGAAACAGTCCACGTAAGCCTTGAGAATTGCCTTGGGTTGCCGGTCACTTCAGATATGGCTGTAATTTCCTGATTTTCGAGCACTGTTGCTCAGGAAGGAATGGAATCCCGTTAGGTTTACTGGTTACCCTGAAACTGCCCTTAGCACCAGCTCAACTTAGAGGAGAAAACAAGGGTGGGGAGGAATTATTTCCACAACCTAAACATAAATGACACCTTTGAGGGAAGGGGAGGATAAAGCAAATTTTAGGTCTGTTTATTTTTTAGATTGGACTACATGTAAAAGTATTCTCTTCCTGTGTCTTGCAGTTGTTAATTGGTCAGGATTCTTACCTATGATAACAAATCCCCTTCTTAGGCAAACCCTACACAGTGAAGTTTGCCTTTATGGAAGGGGTCTGATATTTGGAGATATGTATAACCTTACATGTAAAGCCCCCCTATGTCTGTTTAGATTAAATTCTCAACAGCCATTTCTAACTTAATATAGATATTACTTGGTTGCAGTGTTGATTTTTTTTTTTCTTTTAAGCTTTTCTTGAAAAGTAATTTTGTATCCCACATTATCAGCTGTGTTGATGTGCTTCAGCTATGTCTAGGTAAAGCTATTCTCTATCCAGAATGTGGACTAAATATATATAGTATATACTTATTAAATTTATTACTAATTGTAGTTTGTTTATTTAACTGCTATCAAATTGCTGCTGCTTTATTAATTATACATATATTGTGCACAATACTCCCTGTTAAGCTAGCAAGACAAAACCATGACACAGCCTTACTGTATAACCTCATCAGATGTTAAAACTTACATAAAATGTATATATTAACGTGTGTAAATCCTACATTATGAAAACATGGAAGCCCTGGGTAGTACACGTGGTTTGTTATTGCTCTTGACCGAAACTGGGCATGATCATAATCAAATGCGTTAGGGCTGGAGTCTGGAATGAGAGGCTCTCAAGTCTGGGCATTGAGAGCATGGTACTCTCCTCCCCTTAACTCCTACTGTGTTTTTCCTTAGCTTCCTAAGCTACTTTACAAGAAGTCACACTGGTGATGCATTCAATACTATTTTAATTGTACTATGTGGTGAAGAATTCTTTTCCTTTATTGTATTCCCTTTGGTGTGCCGTGCAGTTGTACCAGACGAGTTGTTGCTGGGACAGTGCTGTACATTGAATCAATTAAATAACTTGCTTTAGCAGATTTTAAGTTAGGTTTGTTGAGCAGCATGGTTTACAGTGTGGTCTTGTGGTAGCACCAAAGACCCAGCTGAACTGACAGGAGGCTGGGCATGGGCCAGGGTTGGAAGCATTTCTGGTAGCACTGTGAGCATTATATAAAAACAGGCAGGGAGGAGAAATCCCTGCCAACAGGAATCATTTTACACAGTGCAGTGGTTGGGAACCCCTTTTCCAGCTAGCGTTTGCAGAGTAACTCCCAGGGGTGGTGGGAGGCTGAGCCCCCCTGAAGGCAGGTCTCTGCCCTTCCCGCTGGCTGCAGGAGGCAGTAGTGTTGTCAGCAGAAACCCGGGTAAAGCTAGTCCTGAGCGACTGATGTCTCCCAGGTAGCCTCAGTGCTTATTTGTCCAGAAAGGCTTCTGGCTTCAGGTTTGTGTCTGTGAACTAACAGTCTGCAAAAGGGGGATTTGTTTAGGTTTGTGCCCATTACTTATGCGCAGCTTTTAATAACTCGATACATTATCTGTTCTGAATGGAGGGGTGTGCATGAGACAGTCACCACACTGTATACACGATATTCTCTTCCATAATGCTGAAGGAGGCTGTGTGCCTTTTGTTTAATGCTTTTAAAGACTTCACTGTACTGGCTGTCATTGACCTTTGCTTACAGAAAAACCATTCCTCCTCAGAGAGTGAAACTGATCTCCTTAACTGAAGTTTCATTTCTGCAAAACACTTGTAAATGTTTCTGAAACCCACTGGAGTTTTCTGCCCCCCTTGTCCCCCAAGGTGTTTACAAACTT
>JAVHNF010055694.1:28737-51378 GCA_034783455.1 Micropsitta finschii
CTAGAGGGAGGGAGAAGCCATTTCTAACTGTGCCACCTCTCAAAATATAGTTTTGATGATCAGGTTGTAGGGGCAGAGTGGGTTTTTTTGTTGATTTGTTTTACATTCGGTACATTTTTTTAATGTATCTCTGTGTGTCTGTGGTTTTTTTCTGCTCAACATCACTGAGTATTTGGGGATGATCTCCCAAGTGTGCACTGTCCCGCAAAGTATCATAAATGGAATACAAGTTTGTAAAAACTCTTTTACTTCTAAGTTCTAAAACTTGCCATCAGCTCTCCTTCATTCACGGCTCTGTATCTCTGCGTGTAGAGCTGTTTGGAGCCCTTTTTGACTTCTTACTGGTGGACTGTGTAACAATGAACATACTACTAACCACAATGCCATTATTTTTTTAACCTGTAGCATAAACTAGCACATTTTGCACACAACACCACCACCACCACCAAAGCAAAACAAAAATCAAACCCAAAACTCACACCTCTTTTAGCAACCCTGCAGCATCTGGCTTGAGAATAACTGGTGCACAGCTTCCCTGACAAAGTACGTTTCCCTCTTGTAGGTGGATCATGTTTAACTGCTCTTCTCAGTTTTTGCCTTGGGTCTGAGTTGATGTTACGTGTCCAGCAGGGTCCTCATTCGACAACGGGAAAGAGAGAAAGGATAATTCTGTGCAGGAAGTGCAGGAGCATGTTTCCATGATGTACAGTGAGCTCATTTATTAGTTCACCACTGTGAAAAAGTCCCAGTCTTAGTCATTTGAATAGGAATACCGTCCTCGCATGTGAGCTGCTGCTGCTGATTTTTGCAAGCAGAAATAATTGTGGGCCACACGTCTATCACAATTTCCCCATCAAATCCGCTTTTACTAATGGCTCTAACCTTGCCAGCTATTCATCTCCAAGAGAAAGCTGTTCTGCCTGTATCTGTCAGTTCCCTCCAAGATTTTACAGCAGCTGCATGATGTCTTTTAGGAGTTGCATAAGCATCTTTTCTTTGGTTGTGTCCTGGCACCCAGAACTATACCAGGAAAAGTTATATAGGCCTTACATTATTTCTAGCCACCTGTCAGTAAATTCAGGACAAGAGCCATAAACTATCCCCATGTGTCATCCGACCTCGGTGGACATGCCTCAACTGGACTGCCTGACTTCGGATAACCCCTTCTGCGATCCGCTGCTGCTTGACCCTTTTCTAGTTTGGGGGAGGCACAGAACATACTTTTTTTTTGTGAAGATTCTGTCCCCAGCTTCTAAAAAGAAATAAAATCATGCATGAATGCTGTCCAGCTTTCCAGGAAACATGTTGGTACGACATGTATCAGTGTAGTCAGAACATCTACTCATTTTACGGTCAGCTTTTTTGTAATTGAATCTGCCCTAGTAGAATCCAGCAGTCCTTTCTAGTAATATCATACTTCACAGTCTGGTTCCTGTGTTTAATACAGACATGCCCTGGAAAGAGCTTTCTGCTTGTGCTAGTATAAGCTTGTGCCTTCTCAGATATCTTGGTCTCCTCGTGCTACCTGTTCTTGCATAGCTTTCTGATCTCTCCACTATTTGATATGCTTTGTTGCTAGCTGCACTACAGTCTTAGTAGTTGTGTGAAATCTCAGCAGTGCATGTTGATGCTTCAGTTGTCATACTACTTTCTGTTACCATGTCATTGGCTTAAATAACTTTTACTTTTGATCTTGAGGAATTTCCCACACCCTTCTTGTACTTTCACTTGAGGTCATCATGACAACGTATTTCTTTGTGCCCAAAAAGAACAATAAATCCAGATTAATGGTAAACCTTTAGTGGTAATTAATGGTAAACTGAGTAGTCAGCTGCTTTATCATTATCATCACTTACATGATAGCGTTATCATTAATTGTCTATTGCTCTGTTTGTCCATAGCAGTCTTGCTGGTTTTCAAAACAACTCAGTTCAAAAACTGCACTGCATATTACTTCATGCTCTTCTGGGAATGGTGGATCATACATTGATTTCTATGTAAAGATGAGATTATGGTGGTAAATAAATATGACATTTTAAAAATTAGTAGTCAGAATTTGAGTATCCTAAGTAGTGCAGTTAAACCAATCCAATTGCTTTAGTAAAGGTTAGAGGAATCTTTCGCGAGAGATTTTAAAGAATATGCGCAGTAGGCACGTGTGTGTGTGACTAGATATATGAATGATAAATTTCAAGAATGTAGGCTGATACTTATAAACAGTTTGAAGCCATGAATGGAAATAAGTCACATTTTGTTTAAACCAATAAATAATCCAGAGAGACTAAGATAAAAAGATGGAACAGGTAGTTAAAGAAAAAAATAGCTTACCATTATTTTGTGAAGGTCTCTCAGCCTTATCTCAATTATAGTAAGCCTCTTCAGTCATCTTTTCAGTTCTCCTGTTTTTAAGTCTTCTCTTTCAGTTTTAATCTTTTTCCTTAATTTTCTTTTGATTAGCTTCATGATTCCATGGTGTCATATCCATCCAACTATCATTTAAAACTTTAAATCAAGGTTTGCCTCTTCTGAGTCGAATGTGATGTCAGTCTTCTTCAAGTTTCCCATGTATCTGTTGTGGCCCCAGTAATCAGTATGTCAAAAAATGAATACATTTACAGCTGTTGGGAAGACTTGTTCTAACACTGCTGGTCGTAGGCTGGTAAGCATTCATTATTAACACATATTCACACTGAGAGCCTTGTGGACCGCAGTCATCAGTGCATACCAAAATCTGAACATCCATGTGCCTGGCACTACTGGGTACTGTTAACATCATAGTCTGGTGATTTCCTTCTTGTGCCATTGATTCCAGAGTGTATTTCAAAATGTTTGTGTTGAACTATAGCAGGGAATATTTGTCTGTCTTTCTGTCTTCCACGGTAATACATCCTTCTGAAATAATGAAGCTGTCAAAGGATGCAGGTGGGATCATGTGTATAGAAGACAAACTTGCCAAGGAACATGAATGTGGTTTTAACACAGACATGTCTGTACTAGCAAGTGATGTAATGTGGTAGGAGCAGCTCTGTGAAGTAAAAGTTGGTGTGGGAGATGTGGTCCTGCTATATGCATTGTGCAGTTCTACTTGAGACAGGCTGCCGGTTGGTCATGGTGGGCTGAATGCCTTGCAACAGTTGGAGTGCATCTTCAGATTTAGTTCCATCCAGAAAGAATCCATTTTGTGAGCTCAGAAGGCGGTCCCACAGCCCAAACTGAAGCACAGGGAAGATTCAGAAGCACACCACTGATCTGAACTGCAGGACTGATGTGGACACACCCAGGGATGACCAGACATCAGACCAATCCATCTTTCTCACTTTGGCTTGCTGTGAGAATTCCTATTGTCATACATATACACAGATGCTTAGTTGTAAACAGATAAAACCCAGACAACAACCTGATTTTTTAACACTAGGAAGAAGAAGGGCAAAGGAAAAGAAAAAAATATGTTCCGCTTTTAATACCTGGGTGTTGTTCAGTCTTGTGGTGGTGGCTGTGTAGCCATCGTTGCAACTGAGAAATTTCTGGTGCTTGTCCCAGTGCATCCTTTCTCTCTTGGAATCTCTAAAACTGTGCTAAGATACCAATATTGTTCTTTTGTAGCTGGTATGTATGCTTTTCACTTGAAAAGAGTTAAGTTTTCATTCCCATGGTTACCCTGGGAATCTTTGACAACATGTGCTGTAGCACATACTTGACAGTACAGCAAACAGATACTTGGAATTGGGGAAACCAGTCTTAAACACTGAACTTCTTATGGAGGAGCAAGTTCAGAGCTTAGCACGACATGGACAGCTCTAAGAAACTTGTGTATGTTAGCTAAAGAATGTAAGAGGGTCCTTTACACTGTTAATGTCAATAACAAATTTCGATTCTTCCAGGCTTAATTTTGTTAAAGTGGTAGAGGTATCACCTAGATAGAATAATGTGCACACACCACAGCAATTGCAGACTCTTCATCTCCCCATCATCCAGCTCAGTTGCTGAGGTTTCCTTCCAGCAGAAGTAAGCAGGCTCAGGTGGACTTCCACTTTGTTTCTCTACAGAGTAGGTTAGAAGTGGGAAGTATAAGCCCTCCAGAGCAATGGGTCACTCAGACCCAGTCAGTTTTGGGCATCTTTTAACAGCTTAGTACACTGTTACAACTTGCTCTTCTGAATAGAAGCTGCAAATGGTGAACTTGCAGTAGCAGGGTTTTATAAACATTTATTGTATAGAAGTGAAAAATTGAGCAGTCAATATGAACGTCAGTATATAATTGCCTGGAGACAGGATTGCAGCAAGCTTAGGTAATAAAAACTGGGCTGAGAAAACAGTCGGTGTACCATACGGAAGGGATAGTTGCTTTATGAATTTTTCCTTTTCCTGTTTTCCTCTTTCCACAGAGAATACGCGTTGCGTTGAGGACAGAAACAGAAAGTCTTGGCAACTTCTACTGTGCCAGAGACTTTGTTCTGCTCAGTGAGGAGGGGTGCAGTTCCCGAGAAAGATGTCAAATACAGTAATTAATGTTCTTCCTTCATGTGATGGATACCATCTGTATTTAGAAACATCTGAGCTTGCGCTTGAATACAAGTCACGTAGCATTTTTATTGGTATAGTGAAGAACTTGAGTATCTTTATTCATGATACTTGAGGCTTTGCTCCCAGACATAGTTTAGAAATGCGTGACATTCCTTTTACGTTTCGAAGTGAAAAGTGAGCCAGGGTGAGCAGGAAGGACATTCCGTAGCTCGGTGAATCTTTTAGCAGTTTTTCATTGTGTCATATTCGTTTTTATAGAAGCAACTTCAAACTAGGGCAATAGGAGCAGTAAATTAGGTTTTGCCTCATATAAAAGCAAACATGATCAGCATCTGCTCATCCGCCAGGGATATTCATGGAGTCAATTATAATCAGGATATACAACTTTCCTCTTTTGACAGCCTTCACTAAGACTGGTCAAAATACAGTGTCTTCAAAACAAACAATGTTTTTAGTTTTCCTTCCTTCTTAGCTTCCCCTGTTTCCCTAGTGGTGAAACGCTAGTGACCTTATCTGAAATCATCTCTGTGTTTGTATCCATGTCTCTTACAGCTGGGATGTGGCTCCAGTAATTCTGCAGTGTAGCAAGTTACTTGCTATCTTAGTCATGTAATACATCTTTTCCTTTTTTTTTTCTTCCCTTTGTTTCAGAATATAAACATCAGCAATTATTATCTTGATTAATCCTCTCTCTGTCATACATCTTCTCTTTCCCTCTCCCTGTTTTTGAGGGAAAGTAACAAAAGGCAAGTTTATTGTTTTCCAGCTAAGGTCTACTAGTTTCTGTGAGGAAGAATGTCTCTTTTGTCTTAAACATGCTTGTTTTGTGTTGTCTTAATCTGCTTAGAAGGAATTGCTGTCTGAATCAATACACCTGTTCTGCAACCTATCTGAACAGATAAGAAAGTGGCCTGGAACAAAGGTTTGGGGCAATAATCTCAAATTTCTTGACAACATAACATTGCAAATGGGCAATTCCGTGGTTCAGCAAATATATGCAAAAATCTTTAAGATACTGTAAACCCGATTTTGAAGTCAAGAAAGGAGATGCCAGTTAGGCTGGAAACCTAACTGTGCCAGCATGGGGTTAGAGTTTTCTCCTGAAGCAAACCTAAATTTAAGAGAGTGCATGTAACCTCAACTGTGCCAAAGCCCTCCCGAGTTCACAGTTTGTCCAGGGACAGAAGAGGATCATATGCCGTGACCAAATGCTACCACCTTGTCATGGTAGTCTGTGTCATACAGCTGGACATATGCCAGTCACATGGTCAGAATTTCATCCCCTTCTCGGCTGGCTCTTGACCTGACACACACTTGAATGTCTTGTAGTATAAGGAAGGAGTATAATCAAAGAATGCTAGATAAGGAAAACCAGACTGTGCATTCAGTATACTCTTTACATTCCAGATTTCATTTGGCTTATGCCACAGGCTTCTCGTAAAACCTCCAGCAAGTTATTTGTTGTGAGCCTTGATTTCACATATAAAAGAATGAAAATAACAGTGCTTCTCAGTTTCACTGCATTATTAGTAAATAAAGTTAGTGTTATTGAAATGCTGGCCTACTGGGTTTGAGAGAGGGCCAGAAAAGTGGAGAGGGAGAGGGAATTCCCTTTTCTTAGGGAGTTTGGATGAGTGATACCATTGGCTGCTGTAGTTCCCAGAAGCAGCAATGCATTAAGAGAGACTTATAGATGCTGCCTGGCTACCTCTTTATGAGCTCTGTATCTTGTGCTTCTCTTTAGAGGCATGTGCACACTTGCCTTTAGGATGTATTTGTTCATATGGAATGTGAGAATATGTAAATATTATTAGATGTATTAAATGTACTTAAAATTATTTACTGACAATTAGCCAGAGAAATTCACTTTGAATTTGAGAGGAAAGAGAACTTCTGCTGAGACCAAGCAATTTGTCTGTTGTCAGCAGCTAAAGAAAGACTAATTAAGGGAAGAGCAGGTGGAACATAAAGAAATTTGAAATGTGGTATGTACGGTCTGTGTCAAATGGGGTGCATTTTAAAGCAGAAAATGAATACATTGTGAATTTTGAGACATTTTAATGTGTAAATATACATTTTACTGTCTTAATGCTGCATTCATTTTCTTTATTATTTTCTGAGTATGTACCATTAACCATGTTTTTACCAAAGTTTTCAATGTAAAAGCCAAATATTTAAGACCATGTAACATTCAGAATATTAGCACATAAAGTCATCATAAACCAAATCAAAACAAATAGCACTTAAGCAATTTTGAAGCTTCTCTATCAAGAAAACTTCTCTTGTGGGAGAATAGTTTTAATAGCCAGGTGTGAAAAGCGAATAAGGGTATAGCCGACCCTTGGTTTTGAGCTAGGTTTCCTGTTAAAGTGGTGGTGGAAAATGTTCTTCCTGGAGGAGGATGTATGCTGTTCAGCTGTGTTTGCCTTAAAAAGCTGAATCCAGTCATTGTGTCTGTATCTTGGCTTCTTTCCCACTGTGAAAGTACAGAGCAAACTCCTGCCTGCTACTCCCTGTGAGCTCGATATCCTTATTAAAGATCAGGGAAAAGAAAGGGGAAAACCCAAGGAGGTGAGTGAGTTCATTTACATACAGTGCCAGGGCCAGCACATGGTTCAACACGTGATGCAACAGTGAACCTTTTTGGTGAACTTGTGAAGCCATTGAGAGGCATTTTGAACTGCAGAGATCCAAGATTGCAAGTTCTTATTCACAAGCAAGAGTGAAAGTGCTTTGTGACTTAATTACGTAACATAAATTATAGCATGTTTTGCGTTAAAGAGAGAGCTATGACAATATTTGGTGCGTATTGTTTTGTTCCTGTTCTTGTTATTACTATTAATGCTTAAGTATTTGATACTTGCTACTGTTCCTTTCTTAAAGGTCTTACAGTTAGTTTGATGTCTTACGTGCATGGTATTGGCAATGAGAAACATCTAAAATGAGCCGCATTGATGTTCATTTTGTGCTATGACATCTGCCTAGACACTTTTTTTTCCCTTTGATACTGGAATCTCTTATGGTCCTGTTTAAATCCATTCCTGAGCAAGAGCCCTGGCTACTGCCAGGAGGTGGGATATGTGTTCTTGCCATTTTGCCTGTGTTGTCTTCAGCACACATCACACCCTTCTGAGAGCAGTTTCCACTCACCAGCTTTGCACCCGTGTTTTCCTGGGTTGGTGAACTGAACCAGCTCACAAGTGGGAAACAAGTCTGGGCCCTCACTCCGCTTTTTAGGCTTAACCAGCCCTTAGATACACTTTGTTGAATCATCTAGCTTTATGCTTTTGTCTACATTAAGAAGTTTTTTATGGGTGCAGAAGGGGTTCAAGAAAACATTTGTATCTTCTTTTTTGAATTTACTTATATCCTTTTGGCTTTTACAACTTGGTGACACACAGTAGGTGGAGGACTAACATCTTAACCTGGCTTAACATTGCCCCAGCCAAAAAAGAAGGCCTTGTTATAAAATACATTGTTTAGTAGTATAGTAGACATGTGAAGACTTGTAGTACACCCTAAGAATAAATTGCAGTAGAATAATAAGCGTATCGATATAACTGTCTGTATAGTTAAACACAACATTGGTAACTGAACTGGTAAAGGCAAAGAAGTGCAAGTTCATGTTGACAGATTGAAAGTCATGCATGAACACAGGCTCTTACACAAGTATATTGAACCTCAATACAGTCTAGCACTTGTTCATGCACTCAGATCTTAGAAAGTCCATAGTGGGTTTGAGGGACTTCAGGAGAAAGACATGAGTTCTGTTTGGGTTGATGGATGATGGAGCTGAGAGGAGAAAAGAAGCAGTATGACACATGATGGGAAAAAGTTTCCATAAACAAGTGTGGTGAAGTGAGGTAGTTGCTAACTTTTCTGTCCTCATAATTATTTATGTTCAAGGATACCTTCAGGGGACATACATCAATGAAGTGATTGTTTCTGGGTAAGAATTCTTGCTAGTTTCCTGAACAAAAAATAATATCCAGGACTTGCATGGCTGCACATAACCATTTTACTGTCTGGTGTACTCTACTCTCTGTTCTCGTGGTTTTGGGGGTTCTCTATATGCACAGTTAATTTTCAGTATCAGTTCTTTTCCAATTTGGAGCATATGTAAGAGGCAGAAAGAGTGAAAATACGAAGTAAATGAAGTCTATTCTCTTCTTCACATGTTTTTAGTTACCTTGAAGGCTGATTGATTTTATGCGTATATCTCCTGGGACTTTTCAAAGAGCTGTGAGACTTCTCTCTGCTTGGACTCAACTGAAAATATGAGATGTGTTTATTATGATGTCAGTGTTTCTTAAAGGGCAGGGTACCAGTTTAATTTATGACTCAGCACTCTAGTTCCTAGAGTCTAGGTAAAATGGGGACTGTAAATAGTTTTCACCACCATTTCTTAATTTAGAAGCAATGTGTTCCTTTTGCACAAGAAATTGCTTGTTTTCTGCCAAAGTGTTAAAATTTCTGTAAAGAAATTACAGATTTCTCCACTTTGCAACAACTAAGTAAAGAAGAAAGGAATTTAGTCACCACTTGTTTTTCCTTGTGGCCATATACTTTTAAATAAGCGATTTAGGAGATTGTGTGCCAACTGATGGATTTTGCTTCTGGTTGTTGGAAAGACGAATTTTTATCTTGTTTGGGAAATGGTATCCGAGTTTAAGTAGAAGTAAAAGCATATTGCTAAGATCAAGACTTAGAGGGAAAGGTTTAATCACAAAATAGTAAAATAGGGTTTTAAAAAAAAGGGTCTGCATAGGCTGATCACAGAATCTTGGGATTTTTGTTTGTTTTATGGTCACCATTAAAGCAAAACATCCTCACATTTCTGGGAATCTTGCATGATCAAGGATTATAACACTGAGAACATGTTTATATTAGTTTTTCATTGAAATTTTTAAAAGTGATTACTTATCTGTTATATGATTGAAGTTCCTGTTGCCTGCTACCAACCAAGCACATGCCTAGCAATTTTTCACCATTACTGTGAAAGGAGCTCCTTTCCTTAAGATCTTTGTTTTCAACTAGGAAGTTCAAAGCTGGTGGCTGGATGACAGTGAAATGAAGAAATAGCTTTAAACTATTGTGGTTGACCCAATTCCAAGTAAAGATAAACCTTTCTGATTTACAAAGTGTTGCATTATAGCTTGGTCTGCTCTCTGAGGAGTTTTGTCTGAAAAAAATAAGATGTGAAGTAAATGCTCAGCTTGCTTTTACGTAAAGAAACTCAGAAACAACAGGTCAAAGCTCGCTTTGGCTATGTGTGGTTTTGGCATGGTCAAATAAGCTTTCTGGTGAGAGGAAAAAAAGAAACCGAAAGCTTCGCCAGCTTTAGCAACCCCTAATCCAGGGTTAATATGTGCCAACCTCAGCAGCGTCAAGAGTGCTTGCTCAGAGAGAGGTGGGGGTTTGCCCAGGCCTGATGTTTCTGGCAGACAGTTTTAGGAAGCCAGGCTCTTCATTTCCAGAACAGAAACCCCTCTTGCAACAAACACTTTCCTACTCTCCCTTAAAAACCTGGACTCTGTAATAGAGGTGTGCTATGTTGCTTATGAGGTATGGAATGCTTCATTCGTTCTCCCACCTCAAAGACTGCTTGAGAAAAAGCTGTCCATGTATCTTTTCTCCAAGGCTTAAAGCATCTTTACATTTAGTAAGTCCTTCTGCTAGGAAGCTGATGAAAAGTTTTGTGTAATGAACTGTCAATAGCCTAAACTTAAACATTTGCAATATGAAGCTACTTGAATGATTTCAATGTTCTGTCTTTTTTTCTCAGAGAGGGAGGGATTTGGTTTTTACCCCTGATCCAAAAGGACACCAAATGCTACTAGAGGTGTAAGATTGATTCTAGTGATAACTATGTGCTCTCAGACCTTTAAAAAAACCCAAAAGTAAGGCATTTTTAAATGCAAATGTTTTGTAGACGTCTCACTGCCAGATACTGGATCTTGAGTCATTGTGTTATGAATTACCGTGTTAAACCTGTGAGTGAAAGCTTAGAAGGATAAATGACCATATTTGTATGTGGGGTAACTAGTGGAAATATGAATATATCTATCCCCACATATACAGTGATCACTATATATGGACTTCATGACGACAATGTAAGTTATATTACTGCAACTTTGAATATAAAGCATCGGTATTTGTCTTGCACCCTTTACTCCTCTGTTTCCACTGGAGCTGAGTGATTGATTGCCTTTGGCCTGATTATATGTTTGAGGAGCAATTTGAAGCTTGCTTTGTTTTCCTTTCAACTTCTGCTTTGGGCTGCCACATCCCTTTGGGCTTTATTTATTGCTGACTTGTTTGATTAGATTGAGGAAGGATTAAGGGATCCAGTACCCTTAACAAAAGACAACCCCTCATTTATTAATGTGTAAACATAATGTAATTACTTCTTAATTCCTTGCGTTAAATAATAAAGGGAATTCTTCAGCAGATAAACCCTGACAGGTTTCTGAAAATCAAATGAAGGCAATTTGCTGACTCAGAGATGTATATGCCAAGGATAAGTATCCCCCACAATGCTTAGGTTTTAGTTGATAGGAAGAACTTCAGCTACTTTGATGCCCTTGTGATCCAGATAATGCACATTGTCAGTCCACACTAATTTCTAACCATTTCTCGCTTCCCATAATGAAAAGAGGTTTCATCTCTACTTTGACAATTTATGATTTACCATTAATTGGTAATTCAGCTCTTTTTACATTAGCAGTAGTAAAGGATATAATAAGAAGAGGATTCAGCTTTTATTCAGAAAAAAAAATGTTTAAAAGCCTTAGCACCCATTTTTCTTCTATCTCTACCATTAGCAGATCTGTAGTAGAGGTAGTTCTGGGTAAAGAACCATCATAAAAGCTGGTTGGGGAAGAGGGGCAGGTAATTTCCTGTCTGTAAGCTCAGCTGGTATCCTTGCATTTGGTTGGTTCTTTTTTGTTTCACAAATTAAAGTAAAAGAATAATTTTTAAAACAAAAGAGTAAATGGGATTCTGTTAGACAGTGAGGTAACAGTGTGCATGTGTGTATAGTCTGTTCTGTAGGTGATTTAAAGGAACATCTCAATGACAAGAACATTTCTGTGCAAGTCCTGTCAGTTTCAGTTTTATACTAGCTTACTATTTCAAATTTAGCGTCTCTGTTTCTAGATTTCTTGTGAGCAGTTTTGCCTTCCTCTCCTATGGAAGAAGAGTTGAGCAGCATTTCTCTGGACAGCACCATCCCCTTCCACTTTTGTAACTCATTAGCAGTGGAACATTTCACCTACTTTATTCTTTTGTGGTTTGATGTACGTTATTTTTCTTCTTTCTTCCTCTGGGTTTGTGGTCTATACTCCATATTGTGAGACTGCTCATTTATATTATACCTTACAGGCCTGTAACTGGCTAAAAAAGGTAGCTGAGGTAGCTACTTGCAAGAAGTTGTGATGATTAGATCAAATAGCAGTGATTTGCTTACATGCGCTGGGCTGGTGTCAAAACACTGTATCAGAAATGATGCCAATTTTGTGGCAAAGGTTTCTGTTGCTCCCTCCCACCCTTTTTTGTTTTAAATCAAAGACCCTCAACATGATCTGCCATTGAGCTCTTGCCATGATTGCTCACATTTTACCATAGAATAAATACCTACAGCTTCTCTGTCAGCCACAGTGCACTTGAAAGGAGTTGCTGGAATGTCTGAAGTACTGCTGGGTGTAATGATGAACTTCCCTATACAAACTGTGTTTTAAATAAGAGTGAGTGTAAATCCTTGCTGTAAGAAGACTGAAAATAAATCTGCATAAATTGTGAATGAATTGTATTGACATGAGATTAGGTGGAACAGTTAGGGAAGAGTATTTAGATTGCAGTTTTAGTATTTATGCTACCTTACTTCTAATTGACTTTTTCTAGCTTAGGATTGGGACTGTTTAGTGCTTCAGTTTTGAAAGGAACAAGGTCACATTAGAATAATGATGGAAAGAGCTATCGTACACACAACCTGTGTCCACCACAACCGCAAAGGAGCAAGTCACGATTAGCATAAGCATTGAAGAGCATGTTTCGTTTGGAAGTTGGCTTTTGAATGTGTTCAGTGGTGGTGAGGGATTTAAGGCAGTAAAGAGTATGAGGTAAGGATGGTATGTGACAGGTTTTCACTACAAGCCTGGTGCTCTGACACCTGAGGCCAAGATCAGTGGTATACCTTTGTTCTGGTCTCCTCTGATTGTTCCCGCTTGTTCTTGCTCCTGCACTATAGCACACCTTGTTTTCTGCCAGTGGAACAATTATGGGGCTCTGCTGTAACCAAGATATGACCAAGGGGACTGCTCCAGCTATAAGATTTTCTGGTTTTGGAGGCTGGAGTTTTCATTCACATTGTTTTTCAGGCTGGATGAATTCTTGATCTGGTTTGCAGCACAACCCAAGGCATATCATACTAAGTGAGAGGTGGGGGGTGGACCACAGAGAGAAGGTATTGTGAAGCCAGAGCTTTCTTTTCTCAGATGCTGTGAAAGAACTAGGCATTATTGCAGCTGACTTAGCACCTGCATCTTTAGAAGCTGATGCAGTAACAGTTTGAATTTTATAAAATGCCGTTTTCAGTAGAGAAGCCTCTCCTGCATTCTTAGACACAGAGCTACCCATGCTGGGTTTCCAGTCATCATTCCAGTAGCTCATTCTTGTTCTGAGGACTTGAACCTACATCCTTAGAAAAACGTTCATGGCTCAACAAATCTGTTCGTTTAGCAGAGGTTCAGAGAAGTCACTGATGATGTTCTCTCTGTTTTGAATCTACACTAAGCAAGATTGCCCTCTTAAAATCTTCAGGACTAGCTTAAAACAGCCCCTTGTTCCCTGATCTTCTGTTCTGTATCAGCTACGTATATAGCTGATATATACATTTTTGTTCCCCAGTGAACAAAAAAAAAATATTGTTTAATAGCATGTGATACAAGTATTTTGGAGTTAAATTATCCATTACCTTCTTAAAACATAGTGCTAGGCTGCAATACAAGATTACTGCACTTCAGAAATGCAGTTCCTGAGCTGCCCTGCAGCGGTTTTTTATTACAGCAAGTTAACTGAAAGTGTTGGGATTAATAAGTGTTTTCAGCCCTACATGTGAAATTATTTCACTTTAGCTTTACCTCAGTTTCCTTGTGCACTTTCTTTGTCTGATAGAAGCCGATACACCCACATATGTCTACAACCAACCAACTAAACGATGAACTGACAAAGGTGTTTCTCTTGATGGCTGGGAAGGAAGGCATCAACATTGCTAAAGCACACCAATACTAACAGCCTCATAGAGCCATATAGATGTGTAATTAGTGAAATGTGAAACATTATGCATAACATTTGGTAACTAATATCTCCAGTGTGTGTTTCAGTAGAGTTATGTTGAGAATTGGCATTTTAAATGTGTGGTTGGTTTCAGTGAGGAGAAGAGTTGGCACAGTGTCTGGTTGATTTAGACTCTTGCTGAATGAGTGTTGTGTGGCAGAGGTAATATTTTGATAAAGGTGGAGTTATAATTCTCCTTCAGCTGTATACTGGGCTCTTAGATGTTAAAAGATGGCTTACGGTAACTTTCCCTTTGACTTAGACTTAACCCCATCTTTTTGACTTATCTCCTCACTGAGTTGAGTGGGCTGAAGAGCAAACACTGCCAAGAGCACAGGCAGGCCATGGGAAAAGCATTGTGGTTTAGTTGGTGCCTGCATATCTTTCTCAACACTTCTGTGAAAGCTGCTATTTCAAAAATAAGATTGTATGAATGAATACTGAATCACAGAATCATAGAATACAAGGTTGGAAGGGACCTCAAGCATCATCTGGTCTAACCTTTCTTGGCAAAGCACAACCTAGACTAGATGTCCCAGCACCTGATCCAGCTGAATTTTACAAGTGTCCAGTGTTCTGGAATCCACCACTTCCCTGGAGAGATTATTCCAATCACTAATTGTCCTCATTGTGAAAAACATTCCTCTTGTGTCCAGTTGGAATCTCCCCATGACTAACTTGGGCCCATCACCCCCTATCTTTTCCATGTGACTTCTTGTAAAAAGAGTCTCCACCTTCTTTGTAGCCACCCTTTAAATGCTGGAACATGGTGATAAGGTCTCCCCTGAGCCACCTTTTCTCAAGGCTGAACAGACCCAGTTCTCTCAGTCTTTCCTCGTGCAACAGGCTTCACAGTCCTCTGATCATCTTTGTGGCCCTTCTCTGGGCCTTTTCCAGCCTGTCCACATGAACCCTCAGTTCAAGAATCAGACACCCTTGTGTGTGACTATCACTATGCCAGTCAGTGAGAATATGGAGCCAACTCCTAGGTGAAACAGGCAGCTGTTAGTTTTCTTCATGACTTTACATTTCAGTCATACAAATATAGTGGGATCACAATTGAAGAGAAATTGCAGAAACAGTCAGAATACAAGTCCTGAACTTCTGATTTTTGTCAGATGAAGAAGAAATCTCTAGTTCACAGTATTCGGTAGCCATCCCAAAAGCAGACAAAGAAAGGCCCTATTCTAGGTAACTAAATGATGGTAAAAATGTAATAAACCAAGCACTCTTCTGTTTGCCATCAGCCAGAATGGGGCGTATCTGTGTTGAAAATTTGGGTTTCTTGTTTTGCACTGGAGCAGCTAAACTCTGGTGTAACCTCTCTGACTTCTGTGGTTGTAAAAAAAGGCAATGCAGTGGTGGAGCCTAAGGCTGAATTAAGGCAAAGCCCCCTTACTTGTACTATGTATAGCCATAGTAATGTAAAAATACCTAGGGATAGCATGCCTCTAAGACTTAGATTTTATTGCATTATATTGTGTTCATTAAAGTAGCAATTTTGTGGCTGATTTACATTTTGTTTATAAAGTAGAAATAAATTATTTTAATTTTGCTTCTTAGGCACTAAGTAACTCAAACCTGAATCTTGCCAGCATAACAGATTAACCTTGTAATAGCATCTTTGAGATATTAACGTGCGCACTACCTTATCTTGTGCTTTATCTGACCTTTATCTGTTGATTTTAATATCCTTTGTGGTTGCTAGTGACGTGTTTTTGTTGTAGACAGTGAGGAGTTTTGGCTCCTGTTTATTTCTCTGATTTATCCCCATTCACTCTATTTTGCCCTCTCAAAGAAATAACTGCATCAAGCAGAAAAACCCAAGATAATAAGCCATAACTCAGAAGCACAATAGGAATCATGTCTGCTGAAAGTGTTCTGAACGCGCTGTGAGCTGCATATAAAGTTGCCACTCTGATGTGGATTGACAGTGAAAAAATGAATTGCTCATCCTGAACAAATGCAGAATAATCTTTTTTTATCCCTTTCCAACATAATTTACATCTCTGTGACTTATGCAAAGTATTTATATAGCATAAAGTTTAGCCATTGCATATGCTTGTAGCATTGCATCGTCTTGTGTGTATGTGATTCACATCACTAAACCAGGAGGAAACTAATCAGAAAATAAAGTAAGATGGGATGGAGGGGAGATTATGACTTTTTGTTGTTCTACTGCATTAAACTGGCTCAGCAGGATCAAGCATATCCTACATTAGCAGAGAGACAGAAAAGAAGCGAGACCAATTTCAGCTGCAGCGAGTCTGTCTGTGGTGTGGATCGTTGCTCACAGCTGCTTACTCTGCAGGTAGCAGAGGGCCGCTCATGCCTCCTGTCTTGATGCAGATCTGTGCCCCATGCCAGCAGATAGCGGAGGTGAATGTGTGAAAGTCGTTTGTGTAGATTAGTGTGAAGCTGAGAGCTGTGTGGAAACTGGTGATTTAAACCAGTTTGTGCTAATGTGGCTGGCTGTGCACTGAAAGGATTAGAGCTCTGCAATAGGAATGGGAAGCCCTGGTGGTACTTGGTCCTGAACAGCTGTGAGAGGCATGTATCCTGTTCAGCCACTGCAGCTAGGTCTAGAAGAGAATGAACTGGTTACAGCACGCTGCGAGCTCGTGGCTGTATCACAGTTCTTGGCTGTGTGGCAGTGACTCTAATCTCACTGTATCTGCTGTGCTGTTCACTTGTTCAGAGTCAGTTGTGCTTTTTCTGCGTGGGGCTGTGTTGAGCACCAGTGTTATTCCCATTTGTGCAACCGCTTGTCAGTTTAGCTCCTACAGTTTGGAGATATGTAGGAGAACGTGGAGTGTAATTCTTCTGTGTGATACATCGTGCTAGTTTTTCAGTGGGTGTTTTCCTTGTTCTGTGACATCTGATTTGCCTTTCAGGAACATGAAAAAAACCAAACCTGTGTGGTTTCTCTGTGATTAGTTCCATTTTCATGCAATTCTACTACAGTGTTCTCATGGTTGAAAAGTAAAAGAAAGCAGAACTAAGAATGGAGATCTCCTAGCTGTATCTCTCTATCTACAAAAGTAGGTGATGAGAAGATCTCTGTCTTCCCAGCATCAAGAAGAGAGATGCAGAAAATCTCCCTCTTGGGCAAGAGGTACATTTAATTACAGGAGGCAAGGAGCAGTTTGGAGTAAGTATGATTTTTCTCAATCCATTGAAGCCTCCCATGGTGCCATGATGGATCTTGCAGTGCTGAGAGCAGCTCATGCGGTGAGAACCTCTGCAGACCTCTGATGCTTTGGCAAGGGGACTGCCAGGTTATAGATTGCCTCTATGCTGTGCTGGCCCTGCCTGAGCAGCATGGCAGGCAGCACACAACTCAAGGCATGTATGGCTGTGCGAGTATCCTTCCTAATCCTTCTGTAGGAAACAGGGAGAAGGAAATGGGCATTTCTGGAGTTTATCTCCCCTCCTCCTAAGGACATCGGATGAACCTCATTATGAGGTTGTTCATTTCTGCTCATCAGCTGTAAAGAGAGTCTAGGGGATGGATTGATAAAGATAGCTAGATGAACCCCACTCTTAAATAAACATTTTAGGCTTGGAATGTCACCAGGTATTTACTGGTACCTTAGTATCTAATGTTATATTTCACATTTCCCTGCAAACTGTGCCACTCTACCCATCCATGGGACATAGTGTATTTTAATTGTTTCATCTTATGAGTATACTGTAGCAAGCAGCAAACTCGTGCTGTATTTTATTTTAGATATACAAATAAATTACTATTTTTATATGCAATCGTTTTCTTTCTTGGCACCAATTACTTGGGTGAGCAAGGCTTCTAAGACTGCATTTGCAAAGACTGCTGCTCTGTTTATATTGCCTCCTTCTGTTTACAGATGTGCCCAGAGTTAGGGCACTATAGTATACAGAAAGAAAGGGCTAACTGTAGTACAAAACCCTGATAGAACAACTGTCATCTTGTACTGCTGACATGCAGTGGATGTGCTGCAGATCACTTTATCATGTGAAAGGGAGGTTGGCAAACTCTCCTTAGCACCCAGCCTGAAGAGTTGGCAAACTAGAATAAACTTATTAACGTAAGCATTTTTTGTTTGGATGCAATGATTATAATTTGTTCTCTTGAAGAATTACATTCATGTTACATCCTGCTCTTAGCAGAGCTCATGGCAGTTGCAATTTGTCAAAATTTGCCTTCTTTATGAACTTTGGTTTTGCTGACAAATTAAATTCTAAATTAAACCAAGAAATTGAGTTTAGACTCCCTTGCTGCCAGGATCCTTCCTCAGAGATGGTTAGGCTAAGCAAAAAGTTCT
Organism: Micropsitta finschii; assembly: GCA_034783455.1. Taxonomy (NCBI): domain Eukaryota; kingdom Metazoa; phylum Chordata; class Aves; order Psittaciformes; family Psittacidae; genus Micropsitta; species Micropsitta finschii. The sequence goes on from JAVHNF010055694.1 coordinate 46,899, forward strand.
CAGAAGAGACTCATATCCTCCTCTTTTGTGTTTTAATGAGCCACCTTGAAGGCACAGAGTAAGCAAAATTACTTCTTTTTTTCCATCAGGATTATCACTTAGGGCAAGTGTTTTCAAACAAACATTAGAAGTCTCTGGCTATGTTTACAGTTTGGGAGGAAGGCATCCACAGTTACTGTTTTTCCCATGTGTAACTTTTATAACCCAGTTTCTGTGAAAAGCATAGAGATATTTCCATGGCATAAACCAAACACATATGTATACGCAAGTAGATAGAATTGGTTTTATCAAATAATGTGTGCCCTGTAGAAATTATGTAGACTGTTGCTGAGTACAGGGCTGTATTCATCTAATTATTTCTTTCTAGGTATTCTAGACACCCCTGGTTTGGGGATAAAATGCATCAACAGAAGGAAGTTTGAGGCTTTGTTGCTTGTTGTTTTGTTTGGTTTTTTTTAATAAATAATAATTTAATACTGCGATGAGAGAAAACTCATGGGTTGGGATAAAGACAATTTAACAGGTAAAGCAGAATCTGCACATGCAAGCAAACAAAACAAGGAAATCATTCACCACTTCTCATGCTCAGGCAGGTGTTTAGTCATCTCCAGGAGAACAGGACTCCATCACATGGTCACTTGGGAAGACAAACACCATTACTTCCTATGTCCCCTCACTTCTTTCTCCCCCCAGCTTTATATGCATACAGGACTATTATAAAGTTAACTCAGCCCAAATCAGCATAACCTATCATTCTTATTACTATACATAATAGTCATAAGCATTTATTTCTTTCAGTTAATGTTGTGATGGACAGTGTTCAAGAGTCATCCTACTTTATTCTATTCAAGAATCAGAATTATAAAAGCAAGGTTTTTCCTAAATCCTGTTTATTTACGTACTGTATACTTAACGTCTTCCTCAAAGTATTGACTAGAGAATACTTCCTTCATTTCTAAAGGTTTTTTTTGTGTATTTGTATTGTTCTGCTTTGCCTTGGGCTGTAGTTGTTATTCCTTGATGGTTGGATAGCTTTCTGCATGGGATAATTTGTCTATCTGTACAACATTTTCAGATCCTTTGGGAAAGAAAAGGTATTATACAAATCCTGGATAATATATGTGTTTTTTATACAAATGTTTGATACCTTTCATTATGTGACATCTGCTATGGATGAATAGGCTTTATCATATAGTTCTGTGACAGCGCCATTCCATACTGTAATAATATCATGTAAAAAAAAGCTCAGTGGTATAATTTTATACAAGATCTTTTCTCCTTCCCTTTGATGTAGGAATAAGTCTTGGGATTCTAAGGCATACTCTAGCCAGTGATTGTTAATCAGAATTAAGGGTATTGAACAGAAACCAGGCTTTGAACAGAAAACAGAACTGCTGTTCTCTTTTTTCTCCTCAGTGTTGTAAGGCATTTATGGTAAGAATTATGGTAGCCAATGGAGTTTACCATTTTTAAAACCAAACTGTGCAGTGTTAGATGATTTTTATAATTTTAAGCATAAAGTGCACATAGTCGTAACTTTGTTTCAAAGGAAAATAACGTTCTTAATAGAAAATTGGGGTTTAATTGGTGCTAGCATCATATGGCTTGTTCGTTTAGTTGTAGAGTGAATTAGAGCTGGATGGAAAATATTTCACAGGGTAATCATCCTGCAAAAATGCAGTCTGATCAAAAGGGTGGGGGATTATACAGATTTTAACAAAACTTTAGTAAAGAGGCATAGAATAGTTTGAACTGGTATTGAAAGGTTTTCTTTAACTTTCTGACTTAAATTAATTGTGAATTTCTCAATGTAGTAAAATTAGCATAGTGTTACTTCTATGTAATAGAAATAATGACATTAAATTAAATAACATAATAGGGAAGACATATCCTTTTGCTCCAGTAGTAAGAAAATATTTCAGTACTATTAAAATATTTCAGTTAGGTTTTTTTTTTTTCCCCAAGTTTAATTTTATTTTAGATTATGGCATTTTATTATGACTCTATTCTGATTTTTAACTCCACTCATTCTCTTTTTTCATCCTATGTTTCCTCCTTCCCATCCCCCAAATTAGCAAATGAAATTTGATCTTCTAAATCCGTCTCTATTGATTTATATAATCTATAAGAGCAACATTTTCAAAATAGCTTAATTAAATTAAGCATTCACTGTGGGTTCACAGTTTTGCCACAGTTTCATTCACAGTTTTGCCACTTGTGGCTTTTTAACCATAAGGCTGCACTAGCAAACTTTTTGCTTTTTCTAGACATGCTTCTGATTTATACCTATTTCAGTACAAGATTTCTGAGTTCCTGGGTGAGTCAGCTGTTGACCAAATTTAACCTGATTTAATCTGTAAAATGTTGTCAGATTTGTCAATAATGATTACAATATATTTATATTTCTCAAATCATATATTTTACTACCAATATGCATCAAGAGAACTTTAAAGATCTGAACCTTAAATTTTATCTGCTATGCAGGTTAATCCTCAATACAAACTGTACTATTTTCCCCCTCAATTTCAGGTGTGTCTTCTTAAGAATTAAAAAATAAGCCAAAAGTTATTATATGTAAACTCAGCTATAACAGATCTTCATGGGTGAGGGGTTTCTAGAGTAACTTTTTCCAGCTTAGAGATATGGTGCAATGGTTATGAAAGGGGAAATACATGTTTCAAAATCTTCTGATCTAGTTTTGCCTCTTCCCTACCTAATACATAACTTTTAGAACCTTTTTCTTGAGTAAAAAGCAGTTTTAGTGATGAGCACATGTAGTGCTGTTTTGTGTTAGTGAACTGCTTGATAAATACGAATCAGGGTCTTTTGCTGTGAGCTACCATTAGGATTTAAAATCCATAAATAAATTTGTACAGAGTTATTTTGTAGAGAACTTCTGAAGTAGGGCATGCCTTTCCCTTTGAACTTTGTATATGGTAAGGTATTGTCAGAATATACATTATTACCTTGGGTTTCACTTCATACTTATGTTTTGCAAATTTGCTCTGTGCAACACTGGTAAGAAGAATTATTTTATAAATATAATTAAGCTGGTCAGAATTGCAGCAAATGAAAATCTTTCCTCTGAATATGTGAAATTCCTCCCTATAGGCATGAAGACATCATACCTGGCTCTTGGCTACTGCTCACAAAGAGGTGGGGAGGAAGGTCCTGCAGGACCATCTGCCAGGTGAATTCACATAGTTTGGACACCTCAGAACATCTACAGTGACCCCCGAATCCTAGTTCCAAGCTGTAGTGTTGGACAAACATGTTAGTGCATCTCTCTTTCTCTTGGAAACTGTTGTTATCTGTGACTCCATACATTGTTGGGTAATCAGGAAGGGATGCCATAGATCCATAATCACAGCTTCTGTGTTCATCTGTTATGAACTATTCCTTCAAACACTCTGGAATGCTGGCTGTGCATTTTAGTGGTTAATGAGAGGTATTTTTGGAAATTAAGTTCTTTTCTGTATATTTCTTTTTGCTGAAATATTTGCATGTATATTTTAATAAGTCCTGTAACTTTCCTGCTGGAATATATTTGCATTTATTTGTATTAACTCAGTGTTTGCATTGGTTGTTTTTCTAATACAAGACAAGAGAAAAACATGAGTACAATTTATTCACAAAGAAAATAGCCTTTCACTGAAGCAGGTATTAGAATATAATTTATTTCTGAAAGAAGAAGTTGCCTGGAATTTCCCCTCTCTCAAAGAATTTCTTAAGAAGCAAAGTTCAAATATTCTGTCATTTAAAACCATAATTTAGAGAGTACTCTGTACAAAAGCACATTCTGTCTGGTTTTCAGGTTTATGTGACTTAGATCTATCTGTCCTCTGGACAAGTATTTTTAGGTTTTGCAAGCCCAAAAACTTTAGTTTTTGTGAGCCACTTAAAACACCACTGAAGAGCAATCTTTGTAATTTTTCTTGATAAATAAATCACTTGATAACCAGGACTTTATTTAAACCCAGGATTTATATCTTTACATCAGCTCAGACACTGCACCTCCCAGCCACCTCCCAAGGGCACTGGAATGATTAACACATGGCACACATACAGCGTTTGGTACTGAGGGTATCCCTCACTAACTGCTCTAGCCTGAAGTGGTAGCTGTGAGGAAGAGTAGTAAACAACCAGGGCTTCTTCAAATAGAAAAGGGAGAATTCCCCTCACTTGTGGCATCCTCCTCAATATTCTTTTTGCAAATACGTCTGGCCCTTTTACTCCCTTAACATTTTCCTGGCTTACTTGCTGCCTGTGTGTTGTATTAGTCTGCTATATCAACAAAACATATATGCTATTAAGTCATTGTATGATACAGGCTATAACAATTAAATAATACTGTAATGGAGTTCATATTAACTTTATGTGGAAGATAAAAGAATCATATTACACCTTGACTCATACACCCAGATCTTATGTTTGATAGGGAAGATGGAGGAAATTACAACGAGTCTGTAACATAACATTT
>JAVHNF010055694.1:51478-72001 GCA_034783455.1 Micropsitta finschii
TCATAACGCTGTTGGTCATAACTCTGACTTTGAGATCTGGCACCACAGCGTGATATTTGCTCCTTGTTGGAATACTGAGACGCAGCGAAACAGCTGGCAAGAATCCTTCTGGGAAGAAAGAATAAAAGCAAGAACAAGGTAGAAGCATTCAATAGCATTCAATATGGAGTTTGTGTTTAGATGTTGGGGTTTTTTATCTCCACACCTGCAGTATTCTTTGTATGCCTGAATCTGTTATGGTGAAGAAAAGATGATACTACCCTTTCAGAAAGTGCAGTCGACTTGATACAGTTCAAGCTTAGGTAGGACGGAAGCCTGGTAGAGGCTGAACCTCAAAGATGATACAAGTGAGCAGAGGCAAAGTGTTTACTTAAATTTTTACCAGCCATTCATTGTACTGCATGAATTACCGATTTTCAGTATTCTTTTGCTATGTTTTCTGGTCTAGCACAGCCTTTTTATCTGTCTGTGCCTACTCAAAAAGGTGCAACTGTTTTTTGCCCCTCATGTGGACCTTGTAACCATTACAGTGTTACTGAAATGCTACAGCAATCTCTATGCAGCTGTATTATCTAAGCAGAAGTAAGCTGACCTTGCCCATAAGCATATATTTTGTAATGGACGTGTGATTTTACCACATTCTAAAAATTGTTTGAAAGCTGTTAGGCCTGGGTTCTGGTGATTTAAGAACATAAAAAAAAGGTAGCATGGAAAAGTCTGCACAAATGACTGCTAAACTGCTACACTTGGGTTTAGTGTGTGTCCTTAAGCCAGGTACTCTCTGATAGCATGGAAGAGAAGCTTCTTGGTGAATTCAAGAGGCTTTCTGAGCTAAGGTATGCTCTCCTGATCAGTCATAGCCAAGCATTCAGGGCACCCTGTAAAGGCCACCTGCTTTCTGAAGTGAAAGGGGAGGATTTCATTTGGGAGGGTTTACATTTACAGAGAGCTGTTGTGGACAGGCACTCTTGGGTTTGCTTACTAGAACCTTGAATTCTTTACAAATTAATTAATTTTAACCTCTACAGAGTAGACTTAAATAAAAAAAGGCAGTCCCAGAAAAACCTTAGAATAAAATAGAGTAAAATCTGCTTGCATCTCAAACCTTTCATGCATTCTGAGTGGAGTTAATGAAATGAGGGATTTGTATACTCTACATAGCCATACAAACATATGTACATTACTGTCATTACACCATTGATTGTGGTCATGGTCTGTGGCAGCTGAAGGTACTATACTGAACGCTGTCATGACGGAATGAGCTTGAGACATACTAAAAATGCACATAATGGTTAACTGCTTTTCATGTTCTGTTTTCTGTTAGGCTATGATTTATTGGCATGAAGGCGGAACATGGTGTGATGAACAGACCAGCCCTATCAGATGAGATAGTAGTTCTGCCTATCTGAGTACCCTATCTCCAGGAGTGCGTGTTGGTGGGAGAATAGAAGGACTGGGCAAACACAGACAGATTTTTCCCTGGATTAACCTGCCAGCCTTCAGCAAACTTTAGTTCAAGGACTTCCAAGGGCAGAGGTTGCATTTCTGCACTTGGCAACATTTCTCTTAAAAATGCACTTAGGCAAGTGTTTATGGGAAGGACAGTAAGTTAGATTCACTTTAAAATGAGTGCTCCTGTAGTTGAATCAGGCCTTGAAATGAGATCCTGTGATGCTGTTTGGCTGTGTATAGCTGGCTGTTCAAGCAATATGTGAACAGTGAAGCCGTGCTGAAATAAGATTCTTTATAAGATTTTCAGCCCACGTGTGCATTTAACCACAACGTAGAGAACATATATGAACGTTTTGGCAGATACTTAAAGAGGGCGGTGGTGTAGGAATTTGACAGATAGCAGTGATAAAGAAGAAATGGGGAGACAAGTGCTCTGGGGGTAAGGTTGTCTAAAGAAAAAAATAATATTCTCTCCCCACATTTAGAAGAACCCCCCCTGTGTGTTTTTACTGCGTACATCTCTATCACAGGTGTAAAAGGCTGTGGAAGGCAAGTCTCTTGTGCATGCCATTCACCTTCTCAGGAGTTAGCCAGAGGGACTGCTAACAGCATTAGCTGAAGGCCAAAGGATCTGACCCTCTCCTCTTAGACAGCAGCTCTGTTTTCTGGCGGGCATCCCAGGGGTGCTGGAAAGCAGCACAGTCTGCACAGTCTCTTTGCCTCTTGACCAGAGACAGTCAGGGTCACAGACGTGAATATTATCTTTGTGACGCTCCAAGCAAGCAAACAGATAACATTTTTTTTAAAGGAATGTTGTATGCAGTCAGTTCAGTGTAAAAACACTGTATCAGATCCTGGAAGAGCTCTTCCCTTGGGTGGATGTTGCGCCAGCTCACCCACCCCACCCGGGCAGGGGCAAGGAAGGGAAGGGAGCACACACATGTGCATGCAGTTTTGTGTGTATGTGCACACATGCTAGAGTTACAGAATGGCCTCTTTTCCCTTGATGAGTCCCTTGTGTCTTCCCTCTGATGCTAGCTAAGCCTGGGAACTCCTCTTTTTTCCTGTATCGTAGTCTGGGAATCGTGCCCTGGACATTTTTTCATCTGAGCACATTTACATACAGGAAATCAACCCAAAGACTCCTCTTTGAACAGTATTTGTACTAGACAGTTTTGCTCTGGCTTCAGGTATGCTTTATTTAAGCCACTGATGAAGACAAAAATATGGCACACAAGTAACTTTGCTTTAAAACAAATGTATAAATATGCATTAAAATGCAGTATCCTAAATCTACGTACTTGCACAACTTAAAGCAAGAATGCAGTAGTTTTCTTGCATTTATGTTTTTCCACATCCTGTTTAGTGATGTGGTTGACTAAGAGAATAAGTTGTATGTAGGTCCATCTTGATCTGCACATGAACACGAGTGTGAAGCTCTCTTCTCCTTTGTATAACAGCAGCACCAAGAGGAGCAGCATGAGAAACGTATACCAGGGAGGCTGCAGACCAAGGTGTGCTCCTTGGGAAAGGAATCTAAAAGAAGCAGCCTTGGCCTAGCTGACAGTCTTTTAAATAAAAGATAAATAAATAAGAAAAAGGGAAGGGTCTTGCCACCAGAGTGGGAAAACACGAAGAATTTTAGCTTACATAGGGGTGAGTATCAGCTGGCACAAACATATTTCTGTTGAAGGTAGAAAATAGTTTCTTAGCAATGGTACTTCAGTTGTAGTGGGACTAGTCAGCATGAAAGGCAGGTAGTTTTGCTGCAGCCTGATCCTTTTGTCAAAGATTCTTTTCTCTTGGTTTGCCTATGATAGCACATGACTTGGCCCAAAAGCAGGGACCAGTTTGAGCTTGTGTACATAGTGTAAAGCTTGGCATATTGTACAGTGATACTGTACTTGCTGTTATTTTAGTGAAGGCACTTACAGAGTGAAAAGTATAATGAAGAAAAGCAAAATGCATGCTTATCAGCAATCAGCCAGCAGTCCTTCTTTAGGTTCATATTCCTCAGGGTTTCAAATTTGTCTGCAAAACCCCCAGTTCTGAAACTTGGTATGCACCTTCCAGGCCTAAGAATAGAGATGCTATCCTTTGTTAAACAATATGGGATATATTTAAGCCCCTGATTAACTTACAATTGTTTGCTTGGGAAATGTGTGTGTAGGGGAGTTGTTTCACCCGTTATTGTATAAGCATTTATTTGTACTGGCTAATTTTGCCTTTGTTCTTGTCATTCTCACTATAAACTTCAGGGGTTTTTTGCTTTGCCAGGGCCAAGATTTCCATGATGACACACCTTCCTTCTGCCTCTCTCACCACTTTTCTCCAAAATCTGTATGTTTTCACAGGTGTTTTCCCACAACTTCAAAGGCTTTGTTTCTGCTCTTTGGCAGAGAAAGGCTGAATACAATAGAGATGCCCATACTCCAAACCACTCCTTTCCTTTGGAAGTGTGTTGCTTCTGCAGAGCTCTCTAGCTGAAGTGGGTTGTCCAAGAACCCATGAACTTCATGCATGACCATATGTCACAACCTCATTGCTGACAAGACTCTTCCCAGTTTTTAAAGGTTATTAGGCTTGTGGAAGCTTTACTATATTTATGCTTCAAGCAGTGACTGAGGTTGCAGTTCTGTATTCTTAGGTCCTCTAGGAAAATACAGATCTTGTTCTCGTTCTGAAAAAGTTGTTCTTAGGTTTTGTCTGGTATTTTCCCCTTCTTTCAGCTTGGCTTCAAGAAGTTTCAAGAAGCTGTATTAGCATGAGTGTGCAACACGGAACTGTGGTAGATGAACTTGGCTTCTTGGGTTGGTTGATATTGAAGTAATTTATGTAAGTGTAGTGTGATACAGTATGAAAATTCTCCCAGACATGATCTGGTGGCTAATTGTCATTGCGGCTGTTCAGTGAAAGCAAGCAAACCAAAAGTTAAGCGATGACATGGAGATCATCAGTGTAAGATTTCAGTATTAGAGATATTTGCTTGTTCTGTACAATTATATCTTTGAAGTAATGCAGGAATATTGAGATTCAAAAAAAGGGAAAAAAAAAAGACAACATTAAAGAAAATGTTGATTTTAAATGTTACTTGTCAGAGGGATTTTCCTTGTTTCAACTGTGAAAGAACAATGCAGCAGAATCCATCGATTGCAGTTTAATGGAGAAGATATATACTATTACATAGAAGCAAAATGAAGCTCTGAAAGTAGCCACTGTGAATAATTGAAAGTACGTTCATTGCTAAGGGTTGTTTTCCACCCTGAAAAGAAGAAAGGTGTTCTGTTTATCATAGAAGAGCAGCCTGGCAAGCTGAGCTGCTGGGTTTCCCTTGCACAGGAAGTTTCACTCAGGCTGTGTCTACAGCAGGATGTTTCACTACAGAAAGTTCCCAGCCTGGCCTCTAACGTTGCTGTCTTTCACTGGTAACTGTGGTGGGTGGATTACTGCAGACAGGACTTTGCCTGAAACAGATTTCTGTGGTACCTGATTTGCCACATGGCCTTTACCTTTGTTACACATTTATCAATGGTAGCACCAAATAGAGAAAAAAAATGATTTTTTTTCTCAGCTCAGTGAAGCTGAAACAGACCCTAGTGCAGGTAAATTTGGTCTACAACCTCCCTAAGGGCCTCTGGAGCTCTGCATGACAGCTATCTGTGGCCTGGGTCCAGCTAGTTCCCTTTGCCTGGCACTATTCCTTTAGACATCCAAGCTGCTGCCCGGAGGTCTAAAAAAGCTGTTTCTTGCTGAAGCAGTTTGACCAGCTTAGAGGGAGTCTTCTGCTTTGCTGTTGTGCTCTGTGGCACTGAACAAGCTCTCACTACCTTTTGTGACCACCTTTGTGTTCCCAGAGCTACTGCTACTTTTAGCTGCTCTCTACTAAGGTGCTGATAGCATGGGATTTGTCTGTATAAGACGTGACTTCACAGGCCAGACCAGAATTTGGTCTTGCTCCACGTTCTGGCCAAGAAGCAATAGGAAATGCACAGAAATGCGTACCAGAACAGGAGTACATGAACAAGTCTAATGGGAGTTTTTGGTTGTTTTGTGGTTGTGTTGTGGGTTTTCTTGGTTTATTTTCTTTTTTTTTTTTTTTTTTTATATCAGATTTAATAATAAAATACTTAAATAAAATCAAACATATGAATATATTCAGCTGTCTTTCTGAATATTAGAGTTTACTCAGGGATAGGTATTTGTTCTATCTACTGTGCATGTGAAAGCACTTGTGAGCATGTATGCATGCATGGACTCGTAAAGAGTCCTTGCCAGTAGCAAATGCCAAACCTCTGTGGGAGAAAAGGCTAGTGTTCTTAATAATCTGTGAACATTGTGAGCAGAACATTGAACAATGTGGTTTAAAATTGAATTTATTTGTTAAATTTTCTCCAATAATCCTCCAAACTTGAGCCAACCAGCCAAGTACCTTGGCTCCCCATACCCTGGTCAGAAATTCTGAGCTCAGGTTCTTCACAAATGGCCCTTGGCTGCTTGGGTGGATACTGCAGAGCTCTTCCAGTCTGCGAAGCAGCTTCTCTTACCTCAGGAGTGGTGATGATGTGTAACAGTGGCAGAGTGGGCACACTCCTTACCTTTCTACAACAGGAGAAGGAGTTGTTGGTGTAACCTGTTGCCTCATATCTCCCTTGTGTCATGGTGCCTATGGAGAAAATAAAGAATTAGACATCTTCTGTACAACACAGTACTATACAGGTTTCCTTCTTCTTCAGTGGCACACTCCTCACGATCCTATGGACAGGGGAATATATTCTTCCTCCTATAGAGTGCTCTAGACCTAGTGCTGGAGGAAGGATTTGACCTCTCTTACTAGGAAATTGTAGGTAAATGCAAAAAGTGCATATATAAAATCATGGGCGCTGGATTATTAGTATCCAGGAATGTGTTTTTAGTGTTCTGATAGCTCCATTAAAATGCCAAATTAGTTTTTATCTAATGAGCACAAAAATACATAGAATGGTAAGACTTGCTAGAAATGGAGTCAGAAACATCATGGTGTCACTGTAGAAATTCATGGTGCATTTTTAGGTTGGAATCTCAGTCTCCTAAATCAAAAAATACGTAGAGGAAGTGGAAAATCGTCAGAGAAGAGTGACAAGGAGAGAGGTATGGAAATGAGAAATGACTAAGATCACTAAGGCTCTTCACCTTGAAAAAGCAGTGGCTGGGAGAGGATGTGATAAAGGTCTGTATTAGGAAGTGCATGGAAAAGAATGATTGTTCACTGCCTCTTGAAAGCAAGAGGTGGGGGGCAGCAATGTAACCACTAGGTGACAGATCAAAACAAACAGAAGGAAGTGGTTTCTCACATGTGTGTAGTTAGACTGTAGAGCACTGTGGATGCTGCAGGATGTTGTGGATGCTGTAAATGTACAAATGGTCAAAACGTAGGCACATAAGTTCTTGGAAGAAAAGCCTACTACAAAGGTATTACTTCTGCCTTAGGAAGTCCCTAAGCTGAAAGCTTTTAGAAGTTATTAGAGAGTGTTCTAGAGAACTTTCACTAGGCGCTTGCTTTCATTTTCATAGTCTTTCTCAAACATTTGCTGTTTCCTGCTGTAAGCTAGAGTATGGGGTAGATGGACCTCTGATCTCACACCAGTACAGCAATTTTTGTTGTCTCTTAACATTCACGACAAGTTTTAATACAGTGTCACATCACAGTTTGCTTACTTCCTTTTTTCCCCCTTTCAGAATCCCTCTGACATATCCTTGGACTTCCTGGTGGCTCCAGCCATCTTCCCTCAGCCACCTCAAGCCCTACGTGCAGTTTAGCACTGGGAGCAGAGAGAAGTTGTCTGAATAATGAGCTCGTGGCTAGTCAGACACAAGTTTGATATATGGGGTAAACACATGGATTGGAATTCTTTCATAACATCTTGATTATGAAAAGATAACCACGATATTTATATCTCCCTAGTTACTTGTAACCCACTCATACTGTGTGGGGGGGAGTGGTTTTGGTTTGGTTTGGTTTTAAAGCAGACTTTCTCATTAAATGCTTTACTGCATGCAGGTTTTTTAATAATAAAGTTTACATCTTTTAGAAGTTGCTTTGTACCTGACTTATGTGTTAGGTATTGAGAAGAATCTCAGCATCACAGTTGGAGTAGATTTTTAGCAAATTCTTTCAAAAGCATAACTCCCATGAGCTCAAGAGACTGTTTTTGTGCCACTTTGTGCATAAGCATAGCCCATGAGTGGAATTTTGTGCTTGGTGGTGCTAAACACAAAGGTTAAGCACCATCGTGATAAGTTGTGGTCCAGAATGCTAGAAATCTCAGGTGATTTCTTCATAGCTGAAGCAAGTGGCTGGAGAGCTCTGAGAAACTTCCCTACTTTCCAGCCTTGGTAAAACCTGGTATGACAGTAATTTCCTGTAGGGAGATGAGATTTGCTTTGATATCCATCTGTGCTTTCCTACATCAGAAGACCTGTACGTGTTCTTCAGTTATCACACGGTGCGCCTCCCCGCAGAGCTGAGAGCACTGGGTGTGTGTTATAGTAGTGCATAATGTTAACCATAGGCTTTTTATAGTAGAGCTCTTAAGTGTGAAAATTTCCATACAACTTATTTTTGTGCTACAGGGTGTCACATTTCAAAAGGCAGTACTATGGCAAAGCGGTGGTTAGTTTATATGATTGCTTTGAAATTAGCAAAATGATACAGAGATAAAAATGTTAGCTTTGAATACGGTAATTTCTTTCTGGAGTGGTTTCTTAGGTTTGCAGGTAATCCTGTTGAAAAGTAGAATATTATTTTGCAGAAGGAGCTTATGCTGCAATAGAAAAGATTCCTGGGGTTTTTTTTCATTACCTGTATTGTTTTATAAATTTCCTTGGAGCTTGCTTTTTCCTTAAGGTAGAGTAACAAATGGAAACAGATTGGATTATAGCAATCTATAAATTTAATAGCTATGTATTCTTTACTTTGTGTGTTGTGCTCATGGAATGAGTCCTCAGGCAAAGTATTTTTTCCAGTAGGGGAACAAAACAAATATCCAGCTATTCACAAATAAAATGTATCATCCTCTAAAAGTGGACATTTTAGACACAGCTTGAGTAGGTTTTAATTGTTCCGTCCTCTGCAGAGCTGCTATTCTGGGGTGCTAAAAGCTACATTTCTTTGGAAGCCTGATACAGCTGAGAGTTGTATATTCAACATTTATGACTCTGGACATTGGTTAACACTGTTTCATCATGGGGAAAAGAATCGAGCTTGCAGACTTGTTCCACAATAATCTGTTGCTTTAAGTAAGATAATTTCAAAGAAAGATTACCAGCTGATTTTTGCTTTCTGTCTTTGAGGTTGGGGCAGGGGAAGAAGTTTTGCATGGTGAAAGTGTGAGCTCACACATACAGATCATTCAAGCAATGGTAAATGATGCTGATGCAGGGTCACACGTGAGTGGTGAGGTTTCTGTCTCGTATATAAAAATTCTGTGGTCTGTTCCACGTGACTTTTGAATTTGGGTTGCATATTGGGAAGATAGCTACCATCCCTGAGCGGAAGGTGGGCAGAGATCTGCCTGGACGTGGAAAATTTGGGGGGGGTTAAATCATTATCATTATTTCAGTGTTCAGGGACTCCTTGGAGCTGTTACAATTTTTCACAGGTGCAGCATTTCAAATGGCACTCAAACCCAAGTGAGAGGCAGCATGAGCAACTTCCTTCATACTGGGCAAAATATGGAGCAATTCCTACAAGTTAGGGATGGGCCCTGTGCGGTGCTCCTGTTGGGGGATGATTCCTCATGCTTCTGGGCAGCAGTGTAAGGCTCTGGCATGCTCTGATCCTGCACGTACTACTACTGTTCTACTTGGTGGGTGTTAAACCTCCTTTACGCAGAAATCATTGTTCTGAGGCTTGAAATTAGCTTGTTTCATAATTACAGTGCATGTTGTAGGTCACTGAAATGTTAAGAGTGTTCAGTTAATGCAATGTACTCTTTAAAAAAAAGAGAAATGCCCGAGGCGTTTTACACTTGGTAAAAGCAAAAAAGCCCAATAAAATACCCACGGAGAGCGAACAGAAAAATATGTTCTGTAGTTTAAAGTGATGCAGAGTCTTCTGGAGTTCATGAACCAGCACTGCCGTTTGATGTCAGCAGAACTGAGCGGAAGCGTGTGGTTTGTGAGCTAGCTGCTGCCGTAGAGTCACGGCTTCGCCCTGGCTGAGCCTGGGGATGGGCTGTGCAGGGCAGACCGCAGTGCAAACCTGACGACTGTTCCACTGCAGGATTAAGACCCTGACTCAGGTTCAAACTTCAGCCGCTTTACAGCGTGTCATGCTGTAAGTTTCTGCAGCGTTCCATGTCTCAAATGGTGATAGACCACAATTAACGCAGAAGTAGGCAAGGACATCTCCTGCTTCTACTCTGCCAGATAACCATTTCATCATAGGAGGGAGGAAGAGAAAAAGCAAGCTACATCCTGGACAGAGAAGCATGATGCTGCTGGAAAAAAGGAAAAAAAATAACATTATTGCCTCATGTTCCTTCAGCATGTGACCAGTTACGGCAACTGCTGATTGTCTACATACCAGGAAAAAAATGCCCTGTAGTATAAAAAGTTCACAGTCTCTACTTCAGGTCATTACAAATGACCTTTCCTCTAAAGGCAGTTATTAAGGAAGTCCACAACTAATCCAACATTTAAATATGCTTTGCTGAGCAAGAGGAAAATCATAGAGTATAAGAAAGGGTTGTCCTTTTTTTTAAGCCTGCAGTGTGCTTTCTTTCCATTGTCTCTGTGTGATTTGCTAAATGAGATGATATCTCTCATTCTTTGAAAGCAAGCTTTTAAATATAATGAAGCAAATAGAAAAGAACAAATGTAAGAGAGGTCACAGAAAGCCTGAAATGAGCATTTAACACCTTATCTGTTAAGAGGATGCTGCAGAGTGTATCCTGCAGAGTAGGGCTCCTTCTGGCCGTCGGGAATCTGCGCACACAGATACGGAAGGTTGAAGTGAGCAGTTACAGTGTCTCAGGCACAGGGGCAACACATGCAGCTCAGGACCCCAGGGGCTGCCTGGGGACCTGATTTGTTTTGTTTATTCTCCCAACTGTTGCAGCTTGGCAGGCTTTCTTTGCCCTAGTCTGTGCCTTTCAACCAGACAGAAAAAGAATTAAGGCATGTGTGTGTGTTTCTAACATGGGTGCTTTTGCTGCAAAGAGGATAGTTTGAACGATACATAGTGGCAATGGAGAGTTTTCTGCCACTATGATGAACGAAATTCCCTTCCTGTAGAGCTTGCTTGAGCTAAGCAATACTAGGAAGAACTTCTGGAAAAGGACAGAATTTTCATTCCGTTAATTCATATTATATTAATAATTCTGCTCTTCATATTGGAGAAATTATATACACATATAAGTTTAGAATAATACATATGATACAATATAATGTGATATATTATACATCCTTATTATTTAGATTAAATATAAATTATTTTAAAGGTATTGTCTATATTTATATGTATATATAAACAAAATATTTCCATTTAGCTATCCACCTATACGCAAAATAGTGAGCTTATTGCAAACTTTTATCTTAATTCTTTCATTTCAGTTGGTTATTATTGCTATTTATTGCTGATCCTTTTCCTTTCCTATCGGGAGAATCTGTCCCTTGAGAAATAGGGAAGATATAGGTAGACTACTGTGATTATTCCTCTGACCTAGCTGAAGAGTTACTGCTAAGTCTGTGGATGCTTGTGCAGGCCTAAACCAAATAATTCCTCAAGGACAGTGACTGCAGTAAAGAAATGGAGAGATTTTCCTGAAAGTTATATCTGTTTACTTTTTGCTTTGTGGAAATGCTGAGTAGCCATTAATTTATGCATTACTCGTGTGAAGATGTGAACACTGACCTGAGAAAGCTCTAGGTGGTTATAAAAGTACTCGAGGCATGGAAGGCATATGCATAGCAAAACCGTGGTACATGTAACTTGGGTATTAGTAAAACCTACCTGCCTTAAAAAAAAAAAAAAAGAAGAAAAAAAGCTGATCACATATCTGTACAGGAAAATAAAAATAAACCCATAAACCTCAGAGCCCCTGCGAATGATTTGCTACTAACGTCAGTATTTTTTTAGAGAATGAGATGATTTAGATCAAGCAAACATTTTTCTGACATAAATGATGTAACAGTCTTGTGTTTGGAGAGATTTCCTGTTTACTTTGGGTCTGAGCACAGCCGTCTCAGGAAAGTAGGTGCTAAAGTTTTCATTGCACATCTGCATGTAAAGACAGCCCAAACTGTTCTGACATCTGTAGCAAACTTTATATACATTTTTGTTCCCCAGAAACAAGGGGGTAGTGACAGCTGAAAAATCTCATGAGATCAGAGGTTTCTTGGTTTGCTGACCAAGCTAATTCCTCAGTTCTAATCCTGTAATGCAGAAAATGATCTGGCAGTGTTAGTTTGGCAGCCATGTGAGCTACTGTCGTGCTCTTAACTGGGACCTTTGTTAGCAGATTCACCTGGAGTCAAGGGGCTTGGTGTCCCTTAGGGATGGACCATGGCTCATTTAGATCTGAAGGGCTCACAGATGGCATTAAGGCATTGTGGTGAAGCTCAGTACTTAGTTTCATGCTGTAACTTTTCATGAATTTTCTGTTTCAAATCATAACTTCTGTGGGTGTTCACAGATAGAAGCAATACATCTTTTTTATAACTTATGTGTGTGATTCATAGTTTCAAGTCGAAAGCTTAGTTTTAAATGTATACATTTTTCTAAAAGGCAGAGGTCATCTTCCTGTTGCATTATTTTCCTAATTATGAAAAAATGGGGATTATATTTAATAACTTGATGCAACTCTTTCAATGCCTTTGAAAATGCAAAAGCATTCACTTCCATTTACATATCCACACTCAAGTGGGTGAAGGAATCTGTTATAAAACAGCCCATGGTCAAAATCTTGTATGGACTGAGATCAGAAATAAGTATTTTTGAGTGGGGTTTTTTGTTTCATTTTCATTTGCCTTTTGACTTCGTAGGGTTTTATTTTCACAAGCAGTGTCATAGATGTGAAAACTTGCTTCATCTTCATAATATGACTGATGAGCAGTCTAAAGACTGAAATCCTGAGGTTACTTCTGAACTCAGGTCAGCTCTACTTTGCTGCCAAGGCAGGAGGCCTTGTTTTACTCTCAAGCGATAAAAATCTAACAGTAGTAAAACACAGCCTGCAGTAAAGTCACTCAGTGAGTTTTGTTTCTGTTTTGATGGCCTCTAGAAAATGAGATTGCTGATTGTTTTTGTTAGCTGACTTCATTAGGTTTGTATCCTGTGAATATAGAAAGCGTATTTCTAAATGTGTGATTGCAGTACTAGCATATGAAAAAATCCACCATCGAGATGTGCTCTGGCATTAAATTATTGTGCGTTTAGAGATTCTGCACCCATTACGTTAACCTACTAGGCAAGAAATTGCTGCATGTGAAACTGGAAATTACATTGGCACTAGAAACCAAAACTGGCTCTTGGTAGAGCACATTTATGACAGCAGCAAACACACAGGCAAAATAATATATGGCAATAGTAGGAAAGGCATAAGATTTTGCTCTTAGAAAAAGAGAGGAGAAAGAACAGAGGGAACAGAGCTTGCTGCTGGCTGCAGTGAGAATGAATGTCTGTCAGTGGGAGGCACTCACCAGAGAGGGATGTCCTGGTCTGCAAGGGCCAGGCTGGGTCCAGCAGAGCCAGCACTCTGAATTAACACAGCAGCATTAATAATCTTTTGTTCATGGCTTTTACCTCAGTGACTGTATGCCAGGGTTCCTGGTGTTCTTGGTTCTGTGGTGACAATGCAGAGACACCAAGTAGGGTTTGTGTGAAGCCAGATGTGGTTCACGGGGCTTGTCAGTTCAGATGGCTTCCAGCTGTAAGTTGTCCCTGAGTGCAGTGGAGCTCCACTCAGCCAGGACTATGTCTGAGCTAGTAGGGCTGGTCATGCTGAATATATCTATGGGTGGGTTATTTGCAATTTGGATAACACACCTTGGAGTGTTTTAGTAGTAACTATAGAAGAAAGGGGGGAGAAATACAACACAAAACACATTTTAAAATAGTGCTTATTGGTAGTTTAACTTGTAATGGATTTGATGCCACTGAAATTATTTTTTTCCAGGCAAAAACTGATTCTCAGAAATGCAGATGTTCCTGTTATCATGAATACATATTTTAGTGAGAAGGTGCTACCCAGTGAACATTCAGAAACAAGAGAGAAGACATATGGTCTTACAAAGATGCTTATTAAGAAGAATATTATATCTTTAGCAGAGACGTTCAGGCTGGATGACGCTGATGATGAGTTACAGCAGCAAACTTCAGATAATCAGGTAAGGTCCACTTGGGTCACAGTTCAGTACTTGGTAAGAGGTTGGTGTTGGAAATCATAACAAAACCAAAACTCTAAATTACTGACCTGTTCAGTTTCCCCTTGCTTTTAGACAAGGCTGAATAATATGCAGTGTTTATTTTAATAATATTTTCTTAGTGGAGGCTTTTGGCCCATCCAGATGCTGAACTGCTGTGAGGTTGTTTTGCTGAAGTCTCACTACTGTGCTAAATCGTAATAGTAGCTTGAGTTTTCATTCATTTCTCCCTTATTCCTTATGGCTGAATAGCTAAGCTATACTTGAAATAAAATCAGTTTTCTGCTCACTCACTAAAGATATTATTTTAAATAAACATTCCTTTTTCACACTATGTCTTAACTCATTTCCTAAGCAATCCTATTCTTTCTTTAAAGCACCAATTGGTAATAACACCACCACCCTTTCCTGCACCTTTAATTTGTTTTCTTTCCTATTTTGACTTTATGTTAAAAATGACTACCGACTGCATGTCTCTATCTGTGGTTCTACAAGCTGAGGTATTCTAAGAGATCTGGTTTTCTGATAGTACATACTAACACTTTATCTTGTAAAGGCTTTATTTTGGCCACCCAGAATCATTCTTAATAGATAGTATTTGAGAAGTTTGGCCCTACAGGTTTGGTGAACAACAGTGAGTGTCAACATTTTGTATTTGCCTTATATGTAATTCCCATTATAGGCCTGGGAATGGAAAAGTTACATAAATCAACTCTCTTGCTTCAGCTCTACCTTGTAAAAAGCTTCTGTGGTATTCAAAAGCCAGACCAATTCACTTGTTCCCCTCATGGTGCTTAGCAAACAAAGGGTTTGAGAGGTGGGCCCATGTGAACCTTGTGAAGTTCAACAAGGCAAAGTGCAAGGTCCTGCTCACAGGTTTGGGCAATCCCCAGCACAGACTCAGTGAAGAATAGATGGAGAGCATTCCTGAGGAGAAGGACTTGGGGGTATTGGTTGACAAGAAGCTCAGCAGGACCCAGCAGTGTGTGCTTGCAGCCCAGAAACCAACCATGTCCTGGGCTGCATCAAAAGGAACATGTCCCGCAGGTCAAGGGGGTGATTCTCCCCCTCTCCTCCATTTTCATGAGACCCCACCTGAACTACTGTGTCTAGCTCTTGAGTCCTCAGTATGGGAGAGAGAGATCTGTTGGAGAGGGTCCAGAGGAGGCCACAAAGATGACCAGAGGGCTGGATCACCTCCCTGTGAAGACAGGCTGAGAGTTGGGCTTGTTCAGCCTGGAGAAGAGAAGGCTCCAGGGAGACCTTATTGCAGTGTTTCAATACTTGAAGGTGGCTTATAAGAAAGATGGGGACAAACTGTTTAGCAGGGCCAGTAACAACAGGACAAGGCACAATGGTTTTAAACTAAATGAGGGTACACTCAGACTGGATAGGAGGGAGAACTTTTTTATGATGAGGGTGGTGAAACACTGGCACAGATGCCCCATCCCTGGAAACATTCAAGGCCAGGTTGGACAGGGCTGTGAGCAACCAGCTCTAGCTGAAGATGTTCCTGCTTATTGCAGAGGGGGGTGGATTAAATGGCATTTAAAGGTCACTTCCAACCCAAACCATTCTGTGATTCTATGATTCTCTGTTTCTTAACAGTGCTGAAGTCAATTTACAGACATGAAAGCTAACCCAAGAAATTAAACACAGACAAGTCAACCTGCCTAATTTCAAGGCTGTTGTTATTTATATGATTACATATAAATGTAATCTGTGCTCTGTGGTCTATGAAACAGCATTTGCAGTTTAAAAAAGCAAGCAATGCTAATTACTAGTTAACATGTAGTTTCCATCTGTATGGATGTTAACCTGAAATAAGTCAACACAAAAGAAATCAAGTATTTTCAGAGGCAACACAAGCCCGAGACTCCTGACAGCTGCCGTGCTTTTGCAGAATTTTAAGATACATACATACATTTTTCCCCTTCCACTGCTGTTGAAGTTATGCACATAAATAGGAAAAATCAACTTCTTAGGGAAAAGCATGGCTTTAACTGTGATGGATATCTATTTGTTATGACAGATCGATCTAATTCAGAAACAAGTTAGCAGATACAGGTTGCATACTTCAAGCACTCCAGTACCAGCACTCCCATCTCTGCTGCTTTAAATCGGAGAGAGCTGGCAGAACAGACCTACACCTTGCTCAGCAGACACTTGGGAGCAGGCAGAGGCAACCAGGAGCTCCCACACTGGGCAATCCTGTATGTAGCAAACAAAACTCTCTTCAAATGAAGCATTAGACAAAGACAATGACCCTACTCCACTGTGGCATCAAGATACTGGAGAGTGGCAGAACACCTGAAAAGCAAGCTACATGCTGTACTTGCAATGAAATAGGTCTCAATCATCCTTTAGTTTCCCATTCCCCAGCTACAGGTACTGAACCCCATTAGGTCCATGAGGGCATCCCAGTAAAGTCAGAGGGGTCTGAGGCTTCTGGTCCACTCACAGAATTCCACAGAAAAGGGCAATACTGAGTGACCTAGGAGAATAAATCTCAAAAGGGCACATGATCCACGTGCATCACAGTCCTGACACTGCCCAAATGGTCTCAAAATAGCACAGAGCAATTTGAAAAGAACCAGACAAGGATGTTGGGTGGAACTTGAATTTAACATCAGGCATTAAAAAAAAAAAAAAAGAGTTGAGAATGTGATTTTTAAAGTGAAGCTGCATTTTTAAATAACCAGCAGTAACAAAAGCAAGTGAATCATCTCAATTATCACCAACGGACAGACCCAAAACAACCATGGATGCATAGTTGTGGCTCACAGACATGAACAGTTTGTGAAATGTATTATGTGGAAACTTGATACTTGTGGTTGAATAGGATTTGTTTTCACAGATAATGAGGACATCGTCAGCACAGTTGCAACCATCTACTAGAGTTATCCTCTGTGCCTTGGAAACCTTCTGAATTCCAGACTCATCTTTTAAACCTCACATTCAAGCTTGTTTTGAAAGAATTACCTCTCCAGTCTCAGATGAAAAACTAAACCCAGCCCCTCTTAACTCCTTTGCCAACTGTTCCATACCATAGCAATTCTGAAACACTCTTGTGCTGTCTTCAGTTACAGTCCACACATGTTAATTATGGCGTAGTTACCAACCGCCATGTGACTACAATGATCCTCAGAAGGATGAAGGTAATTGCATGAGCAGAGCCACACACAGAGATTGTGGTCTGCCAGGGAAAAAGAATAAGCATAAGGACTCATCCGTTTCGGAAGTACAGGGCAATTTTTGCATCACGTAATAGGTATCTGATGGAATACTAAAACAGAGCCATGCTGGGGAGATGTCTAAGCATAAAAACTCTCTGCAGAGAGAAACTTCTTGAAGGACACACACTAACCTCTAACAGTTTTGTTACAGTCTCCTCATCTTGTCTGGCACTCTCTCTAGCCTCAGAAGGCATCATTCATCTTTGGTTTTTAACATCTCCTCTTAGCATGTGGTACTGGCTTATATCAAATGCAGGATTTGGGACTTTAAGCACCACTGGTGTAATTATAGCTATCTGTTTCTTTAACCAATGGAAGATCGCCGCAATCTTCCAGGTGTACCTCCCTGAAATGTACTTACCTGGAGAGAATGAAGCTGCTTACAAGGTTCTTGGGTATTTTCATGGAGGAATTATGCCCTAAATAACGCCAGTTTAACAGTTCTCATACACTTAAAAATGAGATGTTTGGAATCCTGTGTTCCTCTTTAGTTGAATACATTCATATCTTTGCTATGAAAAATACGTCTGTATCCACTGCTTCTTTATGAGCCTGTTATAAACCAGTGACATGACTGCGAAACAGTACTTACTTTGTTTTACCAAGAAGTAATTCCTTCAGACATAAAGATGTGACATAAAATCTTTTAATATATTGAGCAATTTCATTAAAGTTTCTGTAAAGAAAGCAAAATACTGCATGAAATACAAAAGCATTTAGAACATGCCAGGGAATTTCAGTGGGAAGGTAACAAATTATGCAAGCCACAGGTCTGTACTACACATTAAAAGTGTTGGCTGAGACATGAAACAACCACAGAAACATTTTTATATAAGAGATATTTTTTCAAGAATTCCAAAGCAAACATTTACTCCTTTCTGATTAATATTTGCAACTTTAAAAAAATGCAAATACACAAAACAAACAAAACCCATAGGAAGGCGTAAGTCATTTCTAATGACTGAAATATATCATTCCCAGGTAGAATTCAAGCACCGCTGTTCCTTCCACAGAATACCTTCAAATAAAGCACAGTCAAGAATTGCCTGAGAGATTAAACACCAGGAAAGCTCTACACAGCAGAGATCCCTGCTTTCAGGATGTTACCTTTTCCTGCTTTTGAGGGAGCTCTTGTGAACTCTCACTCTCTTCTTCACCGAAGATGCAATCTTCATAGACACCTTCTTTGCGAGGGCCCTTTCAGCAGCGCCGGGTTTCCATAGCAGCAGCTGCGCATCCTCTCCGCCTGTCAGCAGAGACTCATCTGTCAGGTTCCAGCAGAAAGAGCGAACAGGAGCAGAGTGTCCTCTGCAAAGGGTACCCACCAGGCTCAGGCCATCAGTGCTGCAGCTCATGAGGTGAATGTTTCCTCTGGTCGTTCCCCCAATAAGGAAGAGTTTGTCTGCCTTTTCGTGGTACAAGCCACCTACCAGGTAATGTAAGCTGTCATTTTCAGGACGGACTGCCTCTCTGACATCCAGAACATGCAATAGTGTTATTGGGTCTTCAGTATCTAGCTGAGCTATGTCCCACCAACAAAATCCCTCATCATGTGTCACGCAGTAGACCTGTTTATAATCTTTCCCAGACCAGCCAATAAAACTTACTGATGAATCTGAATTGCAAGTTGATATCAAAGCATCATCTTCATTATCCTTGTTAATGTCAAACACATTAACCAACCCATCAGTTGACCCAGAAACTACCAAATTGGGTTTGATAGGATGAAAGCAAATTTTAGTGATATCATCATTGTGACTTTCAGAGTAGACTCCCAAGGGTTCTTTACTTGTGCTGGCGCAGTTAGCAACGCCTCTTGCATCCCAAAACACCAGAAATGTGTCCTTTTCGACTTTTTCTGTTCCAGCACAAAGTATGGTATCACTGCAGTTGACATCAAAACTGATGAGAACATTGGAAGGATACCCATGGAATACCTGCACAGCTTTCTGAGTTGATAAACGAATATCCCAGCACTTCACTGTACCATCACTGCATGCTGAAAACACTGTGTTGTCACATGTGTGTGCAAATCGGACTCCATTAAGTATCCCAGGATGGTTACTGTACTCCCGCAGGAAGCTTAATGTTTCCCTGTTATAGACCCTAATTGACTTATTGGAACATGAAACTGCCACAAAGCGACTGCTTTCGGATTGAGCTGGTTTGGAAACGTCTATATCCAGCAAGTAAGCAGGCTCTTCAGGTAGTGTAGAACGTTTTGCTATGCTTAGACTAGCAAGCTGCTCCTCAATCTTCTCCACTGCTGTCATCTCAAATGCTGTTCCTAATGTTGTCAGAAACCTGTGATAAATACAAATCAAGGTGAGTTTTAATGATAGCATTCTTACATAACACTAGCTTTAAAAATATGTAAAAAAGCATCCTGCACAGAAATGATGTGTGAAGTCAACAACTTCATTATCCCGATGTCCTACCACACTACCACTTCATTTACAGAAACACAGAACTGGAAAGGGCTCCTCAAGTTAAGGATTTCAGCCTCTTGTGACCGTAAGCACTCTGTCATACCACCACCCCCCTTTGAAAGATCCCATAGTCTGTCTGCAAATCCTGTGAAAGCCACTTTGCTAAATTTGCTTTATTTTTTTTATAAAGTGATGTTCTCCACAAGTGGAACGAAAATAAAGTCATCACCATGACCTGAGGACGTGCTTTAAGAAGCTGCTGCGGCACAGCCCACAAATAGCTGCTTCAATATACAACTGCAGGAGACTTCTTGTGAGAACTTTTCTGTTGAGGGATATGCAAAGGGTAGGCAGACAATGAGACC
The DNA here is from genome assembly GCA_034783455.1 of Micropsitta finschii. NCBI lineage: Eukaryota > Metazoa > Chordata > Aves > Psittaciformes > Psittacidae > Micropsitta > Micropsitta finschii. The sequence goes on from JAVHNF010055694.1 coordinate 71,363, forward strand.
AAAATTACATACAACTACTGCCTGAAATGGCCAGATGAGATCAATTTTACAGGTATCTAGGTGCCCAATGATGCACATGAACCCCTGTCAGCATACCACAGACCACCTAAACAGGCTACATGACATCAGTGGAATTCACTGGAGTTAAGCACCTTTGCCTTTTTCATCAATTCTCCTAAGAACATAAATGGGTTTTGAGCCTCCTACAAAACCACATAATGCTGGCTCTTAGTGCAACTGATAAAAATCTCCCCTTCAGAGGCAATTCTCCTCTGGCACAATTGAACCCTCCTAGAAACCCAAAAAGAAAAAAAAGAGTGAGTTCTCTCCTGTAACACAAAGGCAAATTCAATTCTGCAACTGCAGCAAAGGCTTTCAGCAATTCAGAGTCAAAAAAAAAACCTGAAGAATTTAAATTTGAAAGAGATACCTGCATTCATAAACAATACATGGTTTCAGTGAGTTCACAAGCTACAACCATTTTGAAAAGGAAGCTCAGTGGAGTACCTTAAGTAAGCACAATCATCCACGTGAATGACTCCTGTTAAAATTACAGGTTCGATTAGATGACTCTCGTGTGTTAAACCCCCTCCCCCTGAACACTGAGGGAACCACAGCATGTTCTAGGGGGTCAACTCC
>JAVHNF010055694.1:85718-96232 GCA_034783455.1 Micropsitta finschii
AGCGCAGGGCTCCGGGTTGCGGGAGGATTCGCTGGGCGAGCGAGGCAGGCACGTGGTTTGTCGCTCCCCCTGCGTCCCCCATGCTCGGTGTGTCTCTGCACACGCTGTTCAGTAAACAAACTGTGGAGAACCAGAGCGAGCTGGTTCAGAGCAGCCAGTTCATTCACACAGACCACTTGGAAAGTGATGCCTTTGCGCAGCCTTGACGTAGGGCTGAGGGAAGTGGAGAAGTTAGTATTTATGTTTTCATTAATGCTTTTTATAGCAGCGAGCCAGCTGTAGCTAGTTAGCATTAGCCTAGGACATCTATTAGCGTGCAGACCTCTTACGCAGGATAAAGGGCTTCTGATGGAAACAGAGTTGTTACTCATGGTCCTCATGGCTGTGTGTTTACATGAAGGCTGTTTGTGCTGACATAGGATATATATTAGAACAGCATGCACCTTTTTAATGAACTAATTCTCCAGAATTCAAGAGGATTTTGTGTAAAATCTGCCAGTGGAGCAAATAATGAGGTTTGCATCTTTAAATGGCGTATTGCTTCTTTAAGAGCTATTCTTTCAAAATGATGCTTTGCAGCTAAGCAGGTACAGAAAGTGGGTTTTGTTTAACTTTTAGGATGAGTCGGGAATAAGCAGTATTCCTGCAAGGCTTGAACACGCCAGTTTAGACTGCTCATTTTTTTTTTTGCTACGAGTGATGTAAGTGGCTGGCAGTAGCACAGGAGGAATTGGACCTAAGGGTTTGGCCCATAGGAACTGATGGCTCAGCTATCCTTCTCTGGTTTCTCCCAGTTCTTGCTATTTCTTTTTTTTCCCCTCTTCTGGAAGATAGTTAGTCAGAAGGGTATTTAAAAATAAATAACAAAAGCAACTGCAAAACAGAGAATGAGGAAGGCACAAGGAGTGCTGTTTTCAGAGCTCCAGTGTAACAGGCACCATGGTCTCTGGAATTTGCGTCAATATGACACTTTCCTTTCCTGGTCAGTCAGTGTTCCCCAGGCAATTCTGGCAGCTCCACTCATCCAGGCAACACTAGAGGCCTCTAAAAAGAAGAAGTAGGAAATTTTGTCTGTCCTCTGCTTTGCATTTCTGTAGGAGGTGTGGAATGAGCTTATTGCTTTCTCACAGCTAATTTAGTCATTTTAATAGTTAAAGCTTTGGAATGGGAAGTTTCAGGACCGGCTTCTCTCTCAAGTTTTCTTCTCCTGAGGAAGGTAGATCGCACTGAAGCCCATCATTGCTATTTCTCTTCTTCCCAGGTCTTCTATCTCTACTTGCAGTGTGCTTGACAGAGACTAGAGAAGATTTCTGAGCCATTGTAAACCAGTTTTAGAATGGATTTCCATTTCTCTTATCTTTGTCCCAATTGTCAGTGCTGAGCTCTTCAAGTAGAGGGGAATTCAAGAAGTTCATTGTAAAGAGCTTTAGTTTGCCTTAAGCCTAGCCTCCTCATGAAAATGTTGATTAAATCAGCCATCATCATGTCAGAATTATGCCTTTAGGTTCACAAAAAGAAGCTTTATAATGCTATTCTTTTTCACCTGCACAGAAATATCTGTACCTGAAACTGCTGAGTAGCCCCTGTTGCCAATGTCAACTCACATGGTTGAGCTATAGTCTTACCAAGACAAAGAGTCTGGTTATCTCCCAAAATTGAATCACTTCTAATCTTCTGTTCAGATACATTTCCTCCACCCATCCATTTAGGTACACCACCCTTAATGATCCACTTGAAAAGAATGTGACAAGCTCTTGAAAGCCCTGTGAGACACTGGAAGCACAGTTCATGAATTATGCACGTACAGTGTTTAGAGCTGTGCTGTCAAATACTGGTGGGAAACCTTATATCAGCAGTATCTAGGCTTCCCTGCAGAGCATGTTCTGTGATTTGGCTCCATATTACCTTTACAAATGTGAGTCAAGGCTCAGTTCATTCCAGCTTCGAAGTCAGCTAGTCTTTTGAGGGCCAGAAGGATAATTTCTTAGGCAAAGTCAAGCTTTGATGTGCTCACATTCTTCCTTTTAATGCAAACCAGCAAAATTGTGCTGGAATGTTTTGTACAATGATTCGGTAAATCTGCTGGAAACTTGTTTGTTGTGATCTGATAGAAAACATTTTTGTTCATATTTACTACTCTCCTAAGTGCTTCATAAGTGGTTTTTGTTATGGAAATGACCTATGCAGTGTCATCACATGTTGGCCCTTGGGCTTGTTTTGAAATGACTGTTCTGCCATTCAGGGTCTTTTCTCATTTGTTCCTCATGCCCTTGTGACTGAAACTAAAACCTCTGTGCAAGAACTTAGATGAAGGAATGTGGAGAATTGGGAAAAACAGTTTCATCTAACAGAATTTTCCCACAAATATGGCTGGGACACTCAGCATTGTGCTGCTAGCTTTGGATATTGCGGACATAGATTGGTGTATCCAATACTGTATTACAGGACCATGTAGCCTAAAAAGCAATGTCTTTCTCTTCCAAATATTTGGCAAAGGTGTTTTTTAATGTTTTCTCATAGTCTGTACTTCCGTAACATCCAATTTTAATACAGACAAATTTAACATAGCCAGGTTTTGACCGACCAATCTTTTCCCTGGGTCAGTTGTCTGTTTTCTTTAGTTTATGGGTCGCACAAGTTTTTCCAACACACAAAGAACATGCGTTCTTTGGTAAAGAGGCATTTTTGACCCTGGCAGGGCAGCTGGTTACAGCATGGATTTTCCCATTCCTCAAATGCTGTGGTAGAGAAAAGGTAGTACATAACTAAACCCTGCAAACAAGTGAAATCTTTTTGACCAAATCTGGCAGGAGTTTTCCCAGATATTTTTGATGCCTTTTTCTGATTGCTTGAGGATGGTCTTTTTCTTGTGTTTTCTGTCCATAGCATCTTAATGAGGCACATGATATGTGGGAGGCATGGATAGAAGAGAGATAAAGCTGCAATTTCTGTCATCAGGCAGTATGGGATGACAACTACTAATTTTATCTAATCTATTCACCATATACCTTACTCTTTATGCTGTATAATTGCCGGAAAACTCCCTTCTTTTGGCCCCTTTCCAAAATAGCTTAATGCATCTTTTCTCTCTCTGTATATATATGTATTATCTTAGTATATTACTGATCTCAGAAATAGTCATGTTGCCTGCTTAAACAAAAAAAAAGGGAGACATTTGTCTTGGGGTACAGATGTACAAATAGAATGGATGCTGAATAAGAGGGAGCTTTAAGGAGATACTTGAATTGGAGACCTTGTTGGTATGGTTGGCAAAGCCATCCGTACACATTGCAATGTTGATAAAGATAAGAGACAACACTAAAAAATAACACTGATTCCTGTAGATTATTTATGTGGCCTGTTGTTCTGCACACACAAACCACATTTGTTTTGTCCGTCTGTTAAAATCTGCTAAAGTGTGTGAGCAGTCTAAACAAACTGCTTCGTCTCATGTGCCTAGTCTGATGGGGCATGAACCTGATTAAGGTTTCTAGACAGTCTATGATGATTGGCACGTGTACCTTGGGGCAAAAGAGTGAAAAAAAAAAAAAAAAAAAAAAGAAAAATTTATATTATTACTCACATGGTGCCATTTGCCAATAACAGCTTTTCATTTCTGTTTCTGTTTGGAAGCACTGAACTGAATTATGCTTCCAGACTAATCTGAATTGATGGTCTCTGCGAAAATGTAAGTTACAGTGTCTGTAAACCAGTTGGCGCTTCATGTGGAGCAGTGAAAACTATCAAATGGAAACAGTCTTTATATACCAGTGACTTTGACAATATCCTTATTACTCCTTTTGTCCCCCAGTTATCGGTGACCTCTAAGTACCAGTTTCTTCTACCAGTCAAGTCCTATTTCTCGATTCCCCTCATTCAAAATCTGAAAACTCAGATGTTTTGTTCTCAGTAGTACCTCTTCTAATGTATTTGGGTGTGTTCCTGCAATTAGCCAAACCCACAGGTTTTCTTCATTCTGTTGTGAAGAAAGCATTGGCTGATCAGGCTTTTCTAAGTGGGGAAGGAGAAGGGAAGATTGGAGGTGTGTTTCCATGCTGGGCACTTTAGGTCAAGGACGAATGTTCAGAAAGGTGTTGAAATCTTGGGAGAAGCTGCAGGATGTGAGAGTGATGGTCTTGTTGAGAGTCTTCCCATGGGAGTTGGCAGGATAGTGATATGTGAAACATGTAGTAGGGTTAATTCTTTTAATGAGCAAGTGCTCAACTATGCTTCCAGTCACCAGCTCTTCTGGCTCATGGGGGAGTGGGATAATAAAAAACAAATCCAAAGCAAGCTGTTTTTATTATGAAATTATGACAGTTCTGGGTTTCAACATAATGAGTTGCCCTAAAAATTCAGAGCCTTCAACCAGTGCCCCCCACTCCCTTCTACTGCCCCAGCACTGCAAAAAAAAAATGCAGATAATCATAGTTTCCCTTTTTGCTGAAGGCTTACCTATGTGCAGAATTCACAGGGAGATGCATGCCAAATATCTGAGGTGCACGTTTAAACCTTGTTAATGTCCCCCAGTAAAATTATGCACATCCGAAGGAATTTAGTCTAGCTAAGGGTTCGTGCCAGAAAGTCATTCAGCTATAGCTTGTACAGTATTTTTCACACTAAATGCTTCTTGAGTCACCTTCCATCTTCTGCTTTTGGTCTAGGGACTAGATGTTCTCTGTTCATCTTCATAGCAGCAGCACTTAAACTGGATATCACAGATTTCCTGCTAACCTCTCCACTTCTGAGAGGCAGGAAAGAGGGAAGACCACCAGAGTGTGCTTATGGAGGAGGCAGGAGATGCTGATGATATAGGAGAATGGAATGGAGGGGATGTTTGAGCGGCAGAGGCCAGGGTGGCCATGGGAGAACACGACCCCATGGGAGTCTGCTGTGCTTGCAGAGCTGGGCGTATGCACAAGCAGAGAGCAGGATCCCAGAACACATGTGGCTCCTGCTGTTGCTGAATCCCATCCTGCCAAGTCTCCATGGAGGCCTCTAGTATGGGTTCAGTAGCTCCTGGCAGCCAAGGGCTCTTTGCATTGCTCATTTGTCCTTTGGCTAGAGCTTGCAAAGCACAGCTCCATCAGCATCTTGTCACATGCTCTGTTCTCCTCCTGAAGCTCTCCAGTAGCACATGCCCTTTCTCCTTTCCCCTACTTTCTGCACTGCTTAATTTGTGAACTGCTGTTTCAGAACACCCCACAGTTTGCTTATCTTCTTACCCTATGCAAGTCATTCTCTTCCCAAAGAACTAAAAATCTGCTATTTTTAAGACCTGACAATTAAGGTGATTACAAAATAGCTAGAGGGAGAATGAATTCAAGTTACATCACTGGGCTGTGTAATATCTCAGCAAAGACTAGTTCAGCCCCAAATGAAGTGTATTTGCAAGCATGTGTAGTGTTTGTGAGCTGGAAGCAACCCCTGCCCGTAGGTAGTCCGATATTTTCCATTATGAAAAATTCTTGTGACCTTTTATTTGCAAAGCTTTTTAAACTCCATTGTTTGCTATAGACTTTTGATGTTCAAAGGGGAATGCCCTTAAGGTGGGAAAATGCCTTGTTTTCTTTGGCAGCAGCTACAGCTGTCTCTACCATGGAAACATTTGGGGTTGGAAAGAGAGAAGGGGGAAAGAGATAAAAGGTAGACTTTCCTCCTCCAGCCCAAGAGGTTCATGCCACCAGAGGCAGGAAATATTTCAAGATGAGAGACAGCTGAAGTAAAGCTGTCCCCAAACCATCCTGACAATTAGGGCATAGACCACAGTGGTCCAGCTACCTCTGTTGGGGCATCTCATGAGTCTCCCCCTAAATGTGAAGCAGCAGCTTGGGTGGCACTTACCCAAGTGCCAGGGCTGACAGCTTTCCTGTTACCCAGCACTGGGACTCTAATGTCCCCTAATTCAAATGTTAACAGACTGTTCAAGCTGCAGATCATGCTAATACAAGTAGATATTCTTTAACCATATGTTGAGAAGCTCAGGTGCAAAATACTCAAATGAGATGTAATACCAGATATCCTACAGTTCAGAATATATAAACTAAAGACTTAAAGTGTCATCTGTTGATTTCTGAGTACTTAACCTTACCACCTTCAGATTCAAACACAGGAAGGTTTACTAAGTTTTATTTATGTTTGCTTCATGGATTAAAAACCCCACCAAACAACTTAGAATGTGTGGGGTTTATGTGTACATTTATATGTATGAAGGGTACATAGAAACTATGTGTTTATTCATTCTAGACCCATGTTTTCTCCCAGAACAGCACAGCCTCTTGCAGTTCTGATTTTTTGATCAGGCTGCTCTTTCCATTTTCTACTGTTTTGTCAGCCATGGATTTCTGTTCTTACAGCACAAGCTTGAGATTTCTACACTACTTAGTTTGCAGTCAGTATGCTATTTATCAATGGACATTAAAGTCTTGCCTTTCTGTTTCTCTCCCCAGTTCACTGTTATACAATAGAAAGAGGTGAGTATTGCTAAATAGTTACTGTTTGTTTGCAGAACTGATGTGACATGTAAAGCAAAGAATTGCACATACAAATAGTATTAGTGCTCACAGCTCTTGCATATGCAAATAAGGGATTTACACGCTTGTTAGGTCATATTTTGCTTACATAAATGATCTTATCTTCTTGCACCCTGTGTAGTGTGGCATTCCAAACAGGGTAGGGAACATAAGGAATGTCAAGACAGTATACAAATCAGTTTTAGCATATGGCACACAATATATACCGCTTACAGAGCATATGGAATAGGGCAGTACAGTGATCTGAATTTTATTCAGGAGTTTGTATTTCTTTTGAACTGCTTTAAAGCAGTTGGTTTATTTAGGATGCATGAAAGTTTTCTCTGAGCAAATGAACTAAGCTGGGCTATGGAGCTGCTCCTCTGAAAGGAAATGAGATTAGAAAGAACCTAAAAAAAAGTAGCATTGGAGGAGTAAGGAGGATTGACAGATGTTGGGCAATGTGGGACCACTGTTTAAGGAGTTCTGCTGGAACTGGAAATACAGCAGCAATCTGACACTCTTCAGAAGCTGAGAGCAGAATACGCTGTGCAGAGGGTAGGCTTAGGACCAGCATCTCCTGTTCACCCTGTATCAGGTATGGAGGACTCTCTGGTTCTTGGACCTGATACAAGAAAATAAATCCCAGAATGTGTTCATCTGAGGAGAGTGGGAAAGAGAGGAGGGAAAGCAGATGTGGGAAAAGAAGATGATGAGATGAACATTCATTATTTTTACTGTGGTTTGAAAGGTGTGCGAGGAGGATGGGGGTTGGATTAAGTGGTAATTGAATAATAATTTATTAATCAGATAATCATTAATTCTGACCAGATAATGAGGGAAGGTAGGTGAAACTGTTTAAACAAGCGTAGTTTTGGTTAAGAGCAACAACCTATTACGCAGGGGGGTTGGAAGGAGTGGGCTACCGGACATTGCAGTTTTGATTTGTTTGTCAAGGAATTCTTCAAACTTCAATTTAGGCAGTTTTCGCGGTGGATTGACCTGAGATTTGTCCCCTCATCTACTCTTTGAAAAGTTGTGTGCATCTTCGTTGCTCATGTCTGCGGGTTGCTGGGATTTCCCCACTTTAAAAACATGTCTCTCTGTGTTACTTTCTTAAATTGATGCAAACCACTGGCCAAGAGTGAGTAATTCTTTATGAGTAACTGTAGAAACCGTCTTTTGAATCAAAGAATGTTTGTAAGCTTATATAGCTGTGCTATGAGAAAAGAGGAAGGAAAGGTGAAATGACCCTGATGTGGATACTTTCCTCCTAAAAAACAACCAACCAACAAACCCTTCATCATGTTGGGCTTTTTGAATCTTGATGAGATTCTCAGAGTCGTTCTTATTTCTTCATCTTTCCACTTCTTGTCATTCCGCTAGCTATTCTTGATGATACTGAGTGACAAAATACAAGATCTGAGGTAATTGCATTAAGGGAATACTAAAAAAACTGGAATCCTTATAATTCAGTTTTTCCCACCATGAAGACTTAAAGCTACCTTCTTGCTTTAAGGTAGCATCATGATAGTAATATTAAGCATTTCTGATGATATTTAAAACAGCCTAGTGAATGTTTTTAAAAAGTTAAGAAAAATTCAGCTTGTCATTAGCATGTTGGTATAGTCTTAGGTTGGCTATTCTGAAGAGAGGTTAGGTAAGAAAGTGGGGAAAGATGTTGCTCTTCGGATACTTGAAGTAGTGAGTCAGTTCATGGTTTAAGTAAATAAGGAATTTCCAACCAGCATACATTTATTTAGGTCCAGATTATCATTTATGAGTTGCTTGACATTCCAAAAGCCAGGGAACAAAGGGCTCCTTATACATAATTTTAAAAGGTGTGGCAATCAGGTCGGATTATGTTTCTCTGTGTCATAATAGCTTGATGTTTTGTTAGGGCATTTTTCCATTTTATTGTTTCCTAGAAGAAATATAGTAAGCCACATACAAATAAGTTTTTCCTTTAAAACAAAACAAAAAAACCCCACACCTTCCTTTTGGCTATATTTTAGCTATGTTAGACAACAGTTACCTGAGTTCTGAAATCTCCAATAAGCTATAGTGGAATGCAGAATTTTATCATTCATCAGTAAGAAGCTGCAATTATTGCACCAACATTTTTAACAGATATGATTGGTGTTTGAACACATATGACTAATAATACCAGCTAATAAAAACTCCTGGTTCCCCTGAGAAACAGGCAGGAGTTTGTCTAGTGGAACAGTCAAACAAGTAAGATTTGAGGCTTTATGAGAAGGATCAGTTATGTAGCATAGTTCTACATAGTTCTCAGGAAAAAGTAGTTTGTTTTCCTCCTGTCAGTTCTGGTTTTGAATTATTTTATGTTCTCCTCAAAGGCCAAGCTGTATTACATTTTCATGCATAGCTGTGGTGGCACAGAGTGCCGTGAAACTAATACTGACATATATTTCTTTTGTACAGTTTGGGAAGGTTAAATCTTTGGAATATTGTGACATTGGACATCTGAGGATCCAAATTTGCTTTATTGTTACTGACTTTTCAGATATGACACCACTGTGGTACCACAAAGGAAAATCTTGTAGATGTTTACCTGACATTTCAGGAAAACATATGCCCTGGGTTTTGCTATCCTGCAGAATTTCCCAGGATTCTTTTTGAGCTACACTGGGCAATTTGTGGGCAGTTGTATCAAATACTGGAGATACTAATAAAATACTGGAAGTACTGGATTTATTAGTATTTATTAGTACTAATAAAACTAATAAACCCTAGTAGTACCATGATCATGATGAAATTTGGAAAAGCTGCCTTGTCTTTGCAGCCTGACTGGAAGAAGCTGCCAGGTTGCTCTTCGAGATTTGCTCGTTTAGTGCAAACTCTTTTGACTTCAGTCTTGACAGGCAGAGAGGGATCAGGATAGGAGCACCCTTCCTAAGGAGCCAGAGGAGAGCAGCTTTGGAAATTACTTGCTGGGGAAAGCAGCATGCTCTGTGGTATACCGTGTGCTCTACATTCAGGAACTGCTCCTGGGTTAACTGTGTATTTGGAATAGGTCCGTTTGTTTCATGGGGGTCTTACCCTGCAGTTGTTGAAGTCAAGAAGTGTAAATGGTTCAGGTTTAATCCTGGAATAATAATCTGAAAGCCATTAATTCAGTCATAATGGAATCCATCTGCCTGCCCAGCAAAGTGGGACATGGCATTCAGTCTCCTAGCTCAGGAGCTGTTTGGCATGCATGTTTTGTAGTGATAAAGAAGAGGAGGATGTGAGCTTCTAATTTTTTTTAATAGCTAAATATCACATACGTTTTCAAGTGCAGCAGGGGTGGTGTGGGTACGTTTGAATTTTCTGTAGGGAAAGTTTGTACCTTACTTTGGCCAGATGAGGAAGAGAGCTTTGACGTCCCACATACAGTCAGGCTAACATGTTCATGCTTGTAGAGTTAGATTCTGCTTTCTGTGCACATGGATCAAAACACAGCTGATGTATGTTCTTAGGTGTTCCTGTAGATTTCTTAGGCTTAGAAGAATAAGCTGTAGTGCCGAGAGCTGAAGCCAGGAGAAAAACCTGTATTCTGCTTTTTGTTACAACTATGCATATTGTCCTCTCAAGCTTCAGACACATCTGCAGAACGACTTCTTTCACCGAGGCGAATAAACCGTGTTTTGTATTTGTTTAAAATTCTGAAACATCCTGCAAGCAGAATATGTTTCATATTTAGAGAGAAAATCTTCAGATGGGCTTCATCTTTCAAGAGCCTTTTGGAGTAAGAACATTTAAGTGTTGTGTCATAAACTGAATTGCAATAAACAGCTCTCAAGGCTACTGGAGTTCAGTGAGAGGTTTGGGAAGTGACCATTAGTTATGTATTACATCAGGTGTTGTAACAAGTATCGTTACCCTTGTAAGTATTTTCACTTCCTCTGTAATGCTAAATTTAAGTGCAAGTGTACATAGGGTCCAAATAATTACTATTATCTCCATATGATGGAGCAGCCCATTTGATATGCATATTCA
>JAVHNF010055698.1:20925-32046 GCA_034783455.1 Micropsitta finschii
GTCCAACCCCCCTGCAAGAGCAGGGTAACCTAGAGTACATCACACAGGAACTTGTCCAGGCGGGCCTTGAATATCTCATCCCAACATGCAAGCTGTGTGCACCACACAGTCTGCGCACACATTGGGTAGTTGTCACCATTACATCGCCATTAATCTCACCTGGGGAAACCCTCAGGACTGATTTTGATGTTGGTCTCCGACAGTCTTCAGACAGGAAAGTAACCAGGGGAAAAGAGAACAGCAAAGTGGCCAAGGCAGAGAGGGGAATGGAGGCAAGCAGTCCAAGTTCTTACACCTGGGAAGAAAAGGCATAAGCTTTGGATACCATGCTTTACAGACTCATGGCACAGAAACATACTTTCAGAGAGTACTGATGGGTGACTGGCTGCAGCACAAGAGCACAACTCTTGGGAAAAGCAAATGTTAGAAGAGAGACTTGACCAATCTGCCTGCAGACACTGCTCTTTTCATGGTCCCCAGTAAGAGGATATACACGTCACATCTTCTAGGGGATCTGCAAACAGAAGGTAAAGAAGGCTTTGGAGGATTGTTTTCACTGAGTATTAGAAGGACTTTTATAATGCATTCTTCCACTTCTTCCATCAATGGAGCTCTTCCACCATTTCAGAATTAAAACTGGGTCTTACATCCAGATGGGGTAAGTTTTGCATTCCTGTGTTTCCTCATCTCTTTCGTCTCTTCCGTTTCTCCTCAGAGCAGGCTCAATTCCTTCTTATCTCTCTCATAGCCAGCTTTGCACACAACATTTCTTCTTCCACCTTACATCTTTTTGTCCTCCTCCTCTTTTACTCTCAAGCTTCCTCTTCAACCCCGGCTTCCTTACTGTCTCACCTCTCCTTCCCCCATCTCCCACATTCTCTGCACAGTCCCCAGCTCCTGCTGCTGCTGCAATATCAAGCGGTGCTGGAAAACGCTTGCCTCTGCCAAGGGAGGAGGTGGCAGGTTTAGGAGGGCTGGTGGGCCCTGGAGGGATTTGAAGCAGTGACTCCTGCACGGCTGCCTGCGGGTGCAGAGAGACCCAGCACCATGGATCTGCGCTCCCTTTGCGTTTGGAAGATTTTTGGGAGTAATAGTGGGAGGAATTAATTCCTTAGGAAACATCTGTTGCCATATAATATAGGAACGGAGCAGGGAAAAGGGAAGCTCCTCACCTCAAATTGTGTCACTTTAAAAGCTGCCACTCCCAGGTTTTGCAGCAGAACAAAGAAGGTCTTGTTGGGGTAGTGGGCACCACTTCCCCTGCAGCTGGTGCTGGAGGTGGAATAGCTTTCCTTGCCAGTTGTGGGCTACTTCACAGATGTCCTTTTGTTCCCCTTTCACACGAGCCACAATTTCCTCTTAAACTTTAATCCTCTCTCCATTTCTAATGTATGCAAATATATGCCAAAAATCAAGTCAGGGATACAAGACAGAGCAAGTTATTGGGGTGGGGGTGGGAGGGAGGGAGACGAGGAGGCAGTGGAATTTTTTTGTTAGTACAAATGTTTCAAGGATCAGAACTGTTTAGAAAAATATCTGAAAGAAAAGAGTGAAGCGCCTTTATTATCCGTGCTAACCTGGGGGCACAGCTGAATTTTCTATACTGCAGAGCTTACAGGAAAAGGGCTCTCACAGTTATGGAAGAAAACCTCTGCTTGTCTCCCCATACGCCTGGTTTCAGCCAATGTGCCAATGGAGGAGAGACTTTCCCCCTCCTGGAATTCCTCAGGATTCCATTTTGGCTTCTCCTTGTCCCAGGCCAGTGGCATGCCTCGTGTCCCATGGTTGCTCAAGTCACACAAGCAGCTGCTTGGAGGAGCTGGCTCTCTAAGGACACAGTTACACACGGTCATCTCCACAAACAGATGAAGAGCACAGATAAATGCCTGAAACATAAGTAAAAAAACCAATCCAAATTGAATAAAACAAAGCAAAAACCAACCAACCAAATGAAAAATAGAAGCATGAATTGCTGCTCAAGTGGGAAAACCTTTCTGGTGGTGTGTTTGAGGGCCAGGCCAGTGATGTAGGAGCAGATCAAGAGAAGAGAGACTGGTTCCATCACTGACTGCCACTGCCTTGAGCAGTTCATGTACCTCCTAACTTCCCAGAATGTAAACCAAGAATTTGGACCCTGGAAACTGTGAAATACTTGAAGATCTACTCAGAAAAATAGGAGATTTTTGTTTTATCAGCCCTGAGGGAACAAAAAGGAAAACAACGGTGTTGGACGCCCGTAACTTCCAGCCTTCCACCTTCTGAATGGAAACAATTTCCTAATGCCCCCAGCATCCCAGCCAAAATTGCTGCCACCCTAAGCTGGGGCCAAACCAGGTGCATTGGAAGAATTTCTGTCTCCTCATCATTCTGCAGTGCTTAGTTTTCCTCACAAACCAGAAATCCAAGATAACTGCTGAGATGTGAGGCTCTTGGAAAGCAAACGTCCTGTCCAGTCCATACACATCTACTATGTTCTTGTCTCCTCATTTCCTTTCAAAGACTCCCACTTCCCTCTGTCCTCCTCACCTTCCTTTCACCTCCTTGAGTTCCTTTGGTTGACCTCATCTCCACTTCTGCCAATATGTTCTACTGTTTTACTACCTAGTAGAGTCTTTCTCTTCCCCTCAGTCCCTTAAGTCCTCCACATCTGTGAATATCACGTAAAAGAAAAACCCTGTGCAACCTAAGTTGTAATTTTGAAAACCTCAGTGCTAACCTTTTGATAGAAAGGGATCTTTTGGCTCCAGAAACACTGGGTTCTACTAAAGAATATGGAAGAAGAGGGGGAGGTGAAAAGCCTGGTTTAAATTGGTTGCTTGTTGGATCAAACTGGAAAACATACATCAGAACATCTCTCTGAGTCCTTTGTGAAGAATTTTGCATGGCAGAGGAGTTCTGTACGAAATCATGCACACCTATATGGAGAAATGCATGTGCCCAAACAAGAAACAATGCTGTTGTGGTCTCACTGGGTGGTAGGTGTTACCCACTGGTTCCATCACATATCTTAGACAAAAGGCACAGACATACCTTGTGGATACAAAACTGAAATGATGCTTTTAAAAGAACTACAGATACAAAATATGCTTCAGAAAATGATAACCAAGGGAAAGGGTCCAAGTCTGACAGTGAATGCCAGATCTGGGGGGAAAACTGCCAGAAATTAAAAAGATAAGACCAAGACTGGCAATCTATTTCAAGTATATGTGCTTCTAAGTATTGATTTGCCAGTGTTGAAGACCTCTCCAGTATCACACACTATGTAACTTCTCATTTTGGGTCACTCGCTTGACCTGTTTGTCAGAAAATGTTTTTGAGGTAGACCACAGTAGTAAGACAGGCACAGTTGTTGTTCTGGATGTTCCTGTCTCCTGCTCTAATGTTCTCCTAACACTGTTAGGCACTAATGGCAGTCTGAAGAATCATAATATTACCTGGTCTTACAGAAACCATCTTCACTCTATTCAGGGAGGAAAACTATGGATCCAAGACTTCCATAAAGAAGCCTAAAAAAAGAGTTTACTAAAGGCTTGGTAGCTGCAAGGTCCACCTGAGCTACATTCACATATAACCACCACAAACAAAGCCAAGACCCAGCAAATAGATGTTCTGATCTTCAAACCCACTCCTGACAGACTTCAACATCTTGAGTGAGATTGCTGATGTTTGGTCAAAAATCTCTGAGCCCAATTCTTCTTTGGAAGACCAACTCCAGACCCCTGTCTAAAACCCAGTAAACAACTCTGAAGAAACAGAAGTACATGGAGTAGATACTGATGCTGTGTATTCTTGAAGGGCAGATGAGTAGTTTCTAAGGTAGCTGTGGCATGAAGTTTACGATCCGTTAACTGCATTCAGTAGTGGTGCTCCTTGTTAGCCATGGATATGTTCTGCACACTAGAGAGAGATGACTGCAGAGGGACTTATGCAGACACATGGAGCAAGGTGTAGAGTTCAAGCTGTAGGCGCAGTTACACATGTATGCCTGCTGTTCCAAAACTTCTGCCACTTGACCCACGCAGAATATTTTTAAACTTTATTTTTTGGCTGATAAGTATTTCAATTTTGTTTTTTTGCTGAGAGAACCTCTTTTTTTATTTTATTTTCCAGCAGGAAGGCAAATCATCTTTGAATACTGCCAAATATAACAAACATCTACAGATGGGTTGGTCTGCAGCTGGAGGCTTTAACTTTGTAGTATTTATTTGAAATATCAAAGCCAGCAGAGCAAGGCTAAAACATAGTGGGCACAATTCACAGTGTTTTGGCTCTTGAGCAAATAGCAGTTGAACTTAGAGGTTGGGTTTTTTTTTTCCTGCTGAAATGGAATTTATGCAGATGTGCTTTGCACTAAATTCATTAACAATTACATCCTGGTGCGGTTTTCACATTTTTGTAAGGGATCTGCATAAGCACTAATTAGATCTAAAACAATGTTACTGTGCAAATTACAGTGCTGATTGTTCAAGTCGCCTTACATTCTGCATCTGCTTTGCGATGATGATAACATAGGTGCATGCAGTACAAATGCCAGCTTTTTATATTTAGTGGGACGATTTATTTAAAAGATAGCATTGAACAGATAATGCTGCAGTTTAAATTTCTCAGAGCTGCTTTTAGGTAATATTGTAAAATAAAATAAATACTAATGCTAATAAGTTGCACAAACTAATTGCCATTTCATTAGTCAAGAGTGATCTTCTCTGAGGCACATCCACATTCCATTTGGCAACAAGTACCAATTGGGTATAGCTAAATGAAAGCAGCGCTTTGCAAAGATTGCATTCTCACTTGAATGAGGAAAGGAGGAGAGAGAATCTCTCAAATCTATTGCTTCAAACCATGGAAATTAAATCATTGACTCACTTATTCAACTTCAGTTCCAAATAACACATAGTGGTGGAAGATCACTGGGAATGTAATCTATTTTTTAGGAAACACTAGTACTTGAGTATCTTGGTTCCCACTTTAATGCCCCAAAGTGTGATAAGACAGCATCAAGCTTTAAAACCACTTTAAAGACAAATTCAGTCATGGTGCTGCTCTCTTTATTAATTTTAATGTGAGTTGAAAAAGTGGTGCAATAGGATGGGGTCCGAGATGTCACGATGACATTCATATATGCGACGAATGATGCTGTCTGCCCAAATTCACTTTCAGGAGGACTCATCTATAAAGATGTTCTTGCCTCCCAACAAGTCATACCTTCACTCAGGATACTAACCAAGCACACAGACATGCTGGCAGTGTCCTGGTATGCACATCTCCCCCAGCCTTCCTACGGGTGGAAGTAGTGCCAAGAGACCAGTGCATGCGTGTGAATGCAAAACCACCATACTCACACCGAGTGCCTTAATCATCATTTTCAGGGAAAGCAACTGCTCTCCCCCGATCAGCTGAAGCCTTTGGGAAGGACAGGGTAATCTGCACGAAATTTTCCAGTTTAGCTCCCTTACAGAAGAGGCCAGCAGGGAACTATATTTTAGGGGAAGAAAGGGTTTCTCAGCACAGCTACTAGAGCATGAAGGATGTCTCTTCTCACTGGGCTCTCTACAGCTGTGAAGGGAAAATAGGGTAAATGGAAAACACAAGGTCTTAGTTTTTGTGGTAAATACTGGAGGAATATCGGCAGCCCAAGAGAACCACCTGCAGGGACCGAGACAGGAGTTTAGCTGTCTTTCCCTGGAAAAGCTGCATGCTAGAAGTAGCACATCTACTAAAGCCTAACCATTTTCCTGGTTCCCTATGTACTTCTGCTTCAGCATTTCTGTTCATCAGTCCACTCTGGTTCTTGAACAAACCAACTTAGTTTTCATCTAACTCGTAGATTCATGCATATCACATAAGGAATGATAGAGTAGACAGGGACACTTCTGCCTGGAAACGAAGGGGATATTACAAGAATCCAAAAAAATGAGTCGCATAAAGAGAGTGAATAGGGATGGATTCTTTATTGTGTCTTCTGACACAAGAACTACACTGTCAGATGTCGGATCCAAAATACATGAAAGAAGATTCATCACCTTGACACACAGGATGTGTTTTAGCTAGAGATGGTCGGCCGCAAGAGGCTGAAAGTTTATATAGGCTGAAGAAGTGACTGGAAAAATCTACTGAAGAAAAGAAAATCCACCGAGGACAGTTAAACACCAAGACAGCACCTCTGGTTCAGGTCACTGAGTTGCAGATAGCTGGAGGCTGGAGGACTGCTATGCCATTCTGCTCATTGCTGAGTGCAGAATATGTGACTAGATGGACACTTGCTCTGACGCAGCATGGCTCTTCTCATGTCCTTCGTACCCTCTGTTCATAGCATTGAACTTGCACTACGGAACTTCAGCTACTGAACTTCAAACACTTACTGCACATAGTGACTTCTGTCTCACCTCTACGGACAAACACTTGATGTATAAAAAGCAACGCTAGCCTATTCCAAATACTTCTGTTAAATACATTGCTCAGCAGCTATTCTCTGCTGTTTCCCTTATGGCAATGGAGAGAGGGAAGGTCCTTTCCTGGACACCAAGTTGGGCACGGGTCTGAAGTGCAGATCTAATGAAGAGACCTCAGGGGAGTACCTCCCTCTTCATTGATCAGAAAATCATGGGAGCCTGTCCTTATCAAATTAGAGTTAATATTCATGAATAGCTTTCTGTTTTATAATCACAACTGTCTTAAATGCCTCAGTCCTGCAGACTTCCATGAGCAGGGCTATCAACATGCCTAATCTCTTTGGGTTTAAGCTCTGCAGTCGCTCACATGCAAATCTTACATGTGTGCTTGAAATAAAACAGGAAGTTGCAATAATATTTAAAATAAAATTAAATATAGTGGCATATTTAAACAGTAGGCACTTTTCTGCTTTTATAAATTCACATTAATCTCCCAAATTTAATTAAGCCAATCTGAGGACATGATGAAAGGGTTCTTTAGCATAAAATTCCTTGAAGTTTCTAGAAAAGAGTGAGGTTTATAACTCTGAATAAGGGAATCCCACAAGATTTCTCTGTGCTGAAATTAAAGTGCAAGCGCTTACCTCAAGGATGCTATTTCCATCATCTCCAGGGTATTATTAGCTTCTGCAGCACATGCCGCTATGGGTTACACTGCATTGCCCACACAGGCCGAAAGGACAGAGAAAGAGAGAGGAGCCAAATAAGCTGTAGGAATCTGTTGAAGTAAAGGCTGGGGGTATGTGCATCGTCGTCTCTCTCTACCCATGCACTGGAGGACATTTTTACTGTGTGGTCTCACCTCCTACCTTAAACACAAGCCAGCTATTCTTTCCTTCTTTTCACAATTTACACCAGGTCAGCTCTAGCAGAGGTGGGAGCCAAATCCTGGTTTCTCACATGGCACATTTAGCCACTTTTTCTAGCTCTGAGACTCCAGCAGCTGCTTTCCTTTAATCAAGAAGAGACTCGGGAGTCTGGTTCTCCAGAACGTTATTGATGCATTGCCAAATGCTTGCGGAATCTATCACTTAATTCTCTGTCAGATTCCCTTCAGTAGCTGGCCTACATAAAATACATTAGTCGCTTCCCTAAGTAGTATTTATCTGATCAGATAACTGAAAGTTTGTGGTTTAAATCTGCATGATGACATGAGCTCTTGTCTTCTCTTTGGTTTTCCTTTTTTTAAACCCCTCCTGCTTACATAATGAAATAGCATCCTTCACACAATTTTTGCCACTAACCCCATGCAAATCCATGAATTGGTTAGGTGGGGAGAACTGAAGCCGGTTGCAGTTTGGTCTTCTGTCACGTGTTGTGACGCTGGTGTCACACTTTGACAGACCGGAAAGGTGAGAAGCAGATTCCTTCCTGCTATATGGGGGCACGTTTATGCTCAGAGTCTCCTGCCATTGTTCCTGACTTGGTGTAGGTAAAACATACCGATTTCTGGAGGATTATCCTAGCTCGGGAAATCTTCTCGAGACCTAATTGTTGTAACCGCATCGGGGTGCTTTCACCAGCTCCCTGGAAAAATCCAGTTATTACCATCAAGCAGCGACAGTGTGCACATATTGCGAGGTGGCAGAACTCTTGTGTCATGAATGTAATACAGAAACATTTGCCTCCAGCTCAGACACATTCTGTCAGAGCATCCTCGATGCATCTCTCCCGAGGAGTCAGATCTGACACTTGGGATGGCTGGCTGTCTACTCATCCACCCACTTCTTCTCAGGGTTTCTCCTTGCCTAGCAGGAGTGGGTACAGGGTTCACTGAGAACCCTGAAAGTAGGCTATTAAGTGACCTAGATTATTGCAGGGGGGGTTCTATTTCTGTGCTTCTTGGCCTATGTGCTTATGTTAGTTGCTTTGTCTCTAGAGCAGCCTCTACCCAGCAGGAAATCTGGTAGGGGGAGTGGAAGATGTATTAGGGAGAGCAGCAGGCTGCCTAGAGAGAGGATGGTGAATAAAAATAATGGACCTGAGGAATAACTGGAATACAAAAAATGCAGTTGAAATCCTTTCTTATGTTTGTGGCTTAACATGTGTCAGTTGGCACATTAACAGTAGCATATGGGTTGCTCTGATGTGAGTTACTGCATACAGTATGTTATGTTCAGGCCTAAAATGTGTAATTCTTTTGGATTAGTGTTGGCAGATTTCAGTGTGCAGCGTACAGTAAATGTTCATAAATTTAATATATTTATAAGCTTTTCTGTGGAGCTCATTGCTGTCTGATCCGAGATCCTCCCAAGTAGCTTTGCAGAGCACAGCACTGGTAACTGGTAACTCCTTTATCGAGGTAGTGGATGCACAGGCAGTCTGCTGCAGGGCTGAGGGCACAGCCCACACCATCACCCAAGTCCTAGCCGGGTGACCTAAACCACTTGATCTCTCTTCTTGAGGTTCCTACAGGGAAACCCTCATGTCACTGAAGAAAACATAGGTTTGCTGGTAAGCTGGTGGCAGGTAATGTAGAATTAGTGCTTTCCACCATGCCCCTCCTCTGGATGCTACCGTTGAAACCAAGCACCTTCCAGATAACTTCCTTGCAGCTCATCTCACCATTCCTACAGAACCCAGTCTGATCACAGAGGATGCTGTCTGAGAGTGTCACTTTTCTATGGAGCACATCAACAAATAAGCAGCCTCCACACAAGCTCTGTCCTACAGGACAGGAGTCAGAAACGAAGTGTCCAGGTTAGATCTTGCTTCCTGGCTCCCACGCCACTGCGGGGTGGTGAGAGGCAGGGTGAGGGTGCAGTCACCTGCCCCAACCCATCCTGAAGCTGAGCAGGGTCTCAAAGAAAGAAACAGCAATGTTCCAGTGTCTAAATAAAGGCAAATAATGTATCTCTTTAACGCTGATTTCAGTGGAGTCTCTCTGTTCATACCTTTCCCTGATACTATTGCTAACCCCATGCTTTTGGTGAAGTGGGAAAGCTCTGTCTGTGGCCAGTTCCCAGAGGTCTTTGTCACATCAGCAGAAGGCTTAAGTACCATCAGGAGAACAAAATCCTTGGCAGGGAATATCTCAAAAGCATAACACTATTGCTCAGCGTTGAAAAATGTTTGTCCATTCGGCTGGGGCAAGGAATATTTCCTAGAGATGTGCATGATGTTTTTTCAGTCTCTTGATAAATTGGTCAAATTGACTTCTGTGCTTGGAAAAAAACATATAACTCCATATTGAACTGGCTACTAGTAGGGACTGATACAAGAAACGTTCTCTTGTTTCAATGTGTACAATTGCATCATGGTACTTCCAGCATTTTATGACAACTAGACACAAAATAAGACCGACCAGTGGAAAAAAGGCTGGAAATAATTTTTGCTAGCAAGAAAATGCAAGCTAACAGTGAAAAGCAACCACACAAATCTCCATGAAAATCCAAAATCAAGTGTTTTGTCCTGGCTTCAGGCCATAGTCCAGCCTCCCCACTAAGCGCTGCCTTAATGGATTTGAGCTCCCTGCGTCACATGAGAGACCTGGAAGGTTTCCCCAGCCTGCCCTGGTGCCAGGCACCTAAGTCCAGAACAGCTGGAGACTGTGGATCATAAACAGAGGGAAATGAATGGTAAATCTGCAGAGGCATCTCTCCACATCATCTCCACTGCGGGGGACCCACGCACACAGGGCCTGCAACTGGCTCCCACCCCCTGAGGGTGGCACAGGTTAGGCTGGATGTTGATCTGCCCATTGGGCATCTGCCCATTTTCCAGATCCCCAGGACTAAGAGCAGGCCAACGCGCAGCATCTGCAGCTGCACCTACGGAGCAAGCACAGCCCTGAGGCAGTGCGGGAAGTACACAAGACAAAAAGACAACCAAACCAAATCAGCTTCTGAAAACTGGGGAGAAAATGCTGCGGGAGATCAATATTTTCGGTACTGATTTGAATCCTGCGCATCAGACACGAAGATGTCAGTGCAGAAGGTTATGCAGCTTGACAGCCTGCTTGCTTTCCCCTGTACTTTGGGGTTTTGCAGCTTGCTGGTTTTCCCTTTACAGTGATGAAATACATACTTTACTGTTTTTCCTTCCTGAAGCTCACTTGTACCTGCTCATCCTCAAAGCCTCACTGTGACTGCCTCACCAGCTCTGAAGGCAGATTTCTCAGTTTTGGTTGTTATCTTTGCCTTTGTTTTAGGGTTTGTTGGTTTTGTATTGGTTTTTTGGGTTTTAGGTTTCTTTCTAAAGTACTGGCAGTGAGATTTTAACAAAGAAAACTCAGATTTTCTTGGTTTTTTTTTAAGAAGGAAAAGGGGGTTTTGTTTGGTTTTGGTTTTGTTTTTTATTACTAGTAGGAAATTAAACCTGCTTACCCATAACAAGACAGGCAAATGTGCAGCCAATAACTGACATAAACAGTGTTGACAAGGACCAGTTTTAAGTCCATGGCCCACCAGCTAGGTCTCACTCCCCTTTAAACATGAACCAAACTACAGCATCTCCAAGGAAGTGGGTGCTGGCAGAGTGAGATGGAAGGGGAGAAGAAACATTACCCCAAACCAGCCAAGTGTTACTGAAAGAATAAGGTGTTCCTGTGGAGCATGTTCTGCATAACAAGGCATAAGATGGCTTTATTAAGCAGGGAGATATGTGGAAAGCTTTGACAAAGCAGTTGAAGCCTATATAAAGCAAATGCCTGTAATGTAGAAGGTGAACT
>JAVHNF010055703.1:0-23620 GCA_034783455.1 Micropsitta finschii
GTGAGGTGTCCCTGCCCTTGGCAGGGGGGTTGGAACTAGATGATCTTAAGGTCCCTTCCAACCCTAACTATTCTATGGTTCTATGATATGGGACTATGAGGGCAGATATTCCCTGACATACTATTGGAACACATCTAGGGTATTTGTGTTTGGAACCTAAAAAGTGCCCCAGGATCCCCAGTTTACATGTAGCATTTGCTATCTGCCAACCCAAGAACAATCAAGTGTGGGGGGGTGAATTACAGAAACTGTAGACCTTCTCCTCAATAAAAAGCCTGAGCACCCCATCTTCCCCCGAAGCAGAAAATACTACCTGTTTGAATAATTAAAATCAGCTTTAAATAACTCACATGGACCTTTTTTAGGGTACACAAGCCTATGGTTATTGACTGCTTGTTTTTTAAGTTATTCTTTCTTTTAATCTTTTGGTTTTCTCTTATAGCTTAAGGAATGCAAGCTGCACAGAACTGATATCAATAAATGCATTAAAAATATACTCAATATCTTTTGAGGTAAATAACATTTAACTATCACTGTGTGGGTAATTAAAAATATACATATAAAATTAATTTGTAGATATTAATTGAATACTATTTTAATATCATTCATATCCAGTATCAGACAGTTAGTTTTTTTAAAAAAGTAAAAAGACTGTGATATGGAATGTCTTTTATTTCCTTTTATAGACTTGGCAGAGAAGATCAGTTTATGGCCTGTTTCGTTTCTTGCCAGTAGACAGCACTGAAAGTTATAAAACTAAAACAATTGCTTTCATTTATATCCTTCCCTGATTACTCTGATAGTTGAAATGTCTGAAGAAGTTCAGAATCTGTAAAGCCTGTCACATTATAGAAACATGTCTCTTTAAACTAAATGTGAAATTCCAGTAATTGAAGTGATAAATCTACTGTTTTTGCTGGGGTACTTTTGATGAGAACTATAGTAGTAAATTAGAAATTA
Organism: Micropsitta finschii; assembly: GCA_034783455.1. Taxonomy (NCBI): domain Eukaryota; kingdom Metazoa; phylum Chordata; class Aves; order Psittaciformes; family Psittacidae; genus Micropsitta; species Micropsitta finschii. Next base: position 961 of record JAVHNF010055703.1, read on the forward strand.
TTCTCTGCTGTTATATCATGGTAAAAGCCTTTCCATTATCTGTTGTCAGTCAGTAGGTATGGGCAAATAACTCAGTTGTCAATCTAACTGTGAAACCTTAAGTTCTGGGAATAATCAATAAGGAAAAAAACCAAAACCTCTCTATTATCATCATGTAATCCTTTAGACAACTCGAAGTTGTTTTTTCCCTTTCTACTTCTGCACATCTCATTTATTCACAGATATATTGGATATCTTAGAATATTTCATTTTTTATAGGAAGTTACATGTCAGCTTGTTTTCAAATGTTATACGAGAGTTACATTTCAATACTGGTAAGGAGCTTTACCTGTGTGTCTAAATGTAATTTTACACATGACACAGACTTAATTAAATTAGCAGTAAAAGCCACCTACATTTTATTATAGATTTTAAGCTATACTATTTATTGCCTAATATTTCTAATTTAAAAGTCATTGATGTTTTGTTCTTTCAAAGATTCATGTAAACATGATTTGAAAGACCACAATGAATCTGAAGAGCAATACAAAGAACAAATATTATATACCATATACTTACATTATAATCTGGATTTAAAAAAAGGCAAAAGCAATCACTTCCATTAACTATGTACCAAGATAAACTTTCAGAGCCTAGGTGCAAGTGACAGGAAGAAGCAGCTTAAGTTCTTAGCTCTGACACTCTGTGACCACTGCTGTATCATGCAGTCTCCCCCTGCCTCATTTCATCAATAGGTCAAATAGTAGGAAAAAACCCCAAACCAAAACCAACCTCAATTCATGATCACCAGCCAGAGTGCTAAAAGGATTCAGCAATGTTGGAAAACTGTAGAAGGATGTGTGCTGGAACTACTAGTTAATCATTTTTAACATTTCTAAAATTACACTGTATTACTTATTTAAAAGGTGGCTGGACTAAATGGCTGGAATAGTGTTGGAGAAATATTTTCCTGTTCATATTTACAAGTAAATTGTTCAAAACCTTTCAATCTAGGATGAGCTCCAGACACAGAACTTAAGACTGAAATATGCAATCAGAGAATGTCTAAGTAGAGCATTTTTTTTACCTCCTGATTTTAGCATATAATGGAAATGGATGTAATTTCTGAAATCTGGATGCAAGTTCCAAGTCCTAGAAATTTAGAAGGTTCAAATTCAAGATTCTTTATCAGTCCCAAGTCTATTTTACATATTTTTGAGAAGAATTAGTTGCAAGTAAAAGATTAAAATCACTGGTTTAGCTGTGAGTTTCAGTTTCTAGTATAAGAACAGGTGTACAAAAGATGACTGAAGTATTTGAAACTTTCACTAAAATCAATGAGAACCAAAGAGAAAACACAAAAACTTTGCTTAGCAATTTTCTGAGTAACTGCTGACAATATAACAAAACTCAATGAATTTATGTACTGCAATTTTGTGTGCTTGAAACAATGCTGTATAAGAACAACAAAAAGAAAAACTGCTCATAAAGGAACTGTCATGGGTTTAGCAGTAGCAGCCATTTTTTCTCCTTCTTAGTAGCTGGTGCAGCACTATGTTTTGACTTTCAGCCTGGGTACGGTACTGGTAACACCGATGTTTAGTACCAATGTTTATAGTTACTGGTCAGAATGCTTAGGCTGATCAAAGACTTTGTGAGCCTCATGCTCTGCCAGGGAGGAGGGGAAGCTGGGAGGAAGCAGAGACAGGACACCTGACACAAACTAGCCAAAGAGGTTATTCCATACCAAAGCACGTCATGACCACTATATAAACTGGGGGCAGTTACCCAGAAGGGCTTGATCACTGCTCGGGTCAGGCTGGGTATTGGCTGGTGGGTGGCCAGCAGCTGTATTCTCTTCCCTTGTTATTTCCATTATCATTATTATTGTTGGTAGCAGTAGTGATTTGTGTTATACCTTAGTTACTAAACTGTTCTTATCTCAACCCGTGGGAGTTACATTCTTTCGATTCTCCTCCCCATCCCTCTGGGGGGAAGGGGGGGGGATGGTTAGAAACTCCGTGGCTTGACTCACCAACTCGGTTTAAACCACGATAACTTCATATTCTAATCTTGTAGTTGTACTACATGCTTATGTGTATTATCAAAGTTGTATTCTGGCCTCCAGAAAAATGCTTGTGCAAGCCAGATATCAGCTATTTGATCTAATATGGAATGTGGGTACATTTCTCAAGAAGTAGTGACATGTAAATACTGGTTTTGAGCCAACATGTGATTCTGAAGTTCACATTAAGTGTACTATGCAAGTATCTTTATTTTTGCATAAGATTTAAGATTTTCTGATCACAAGCTGAGGGGTTTTTCCTTAATTTGGCAAAAAAGAAAGCAGTATGCAGTTCAATAAATACTCTTCATACTAAAAATTGTTGGGGTGGCATGATAACTATTATTATTGTTATAGATATTATTAATGAGTTTTTGAGGATATACATGCGATGCTCTTGAGGGCATGGAGACAGGGTTTGAGATGTTTATATCTAAAAAGGGTTGTTTAAGGCACTGTACTAATAAAAGATATTTGATATTTAAGGGGATTTCTTTTGCCTGGGCAGTTGGGAGGAGTCTGGGTTTAAGTTAAAAAATCTTACTTTAAGATGATATGAATTGGGGTAAAATGTATAATTGGCTTTTTATCTGTGATTCAATAAGGAAGTGTTTGAGCTCTTAGATACAGATGCTTTGCTACAGAAGAACTAAACTAGCCAGTGTTTTCAGATATTTTAATGGGTATTCCCAATATTATTAAAACCAGAATTAGAGTGGGATATGAGAGAGTCAAATACTCTTTTTGAACTTTCCTTGAAAGCTGGAGCTTCTGACAGTTCCCTTCTTCCTCAAACACTCCTTCCTTGAGTGCTTCTGACTGAAAGCAAACATTTCTTCTACTTTTCAGAATTTATCTCACTCTCCCTGCTGTTCACAATGACCTGCCCAGGACTCTTAAAATAAGACTTCTCACATACACCTTTCTCTTCATACTTCTTAGAGTCTTGCTTTTTAGCTGCTGTAACTTCTTTCCCACCACGGTATCATTAGCTGCTACAGCCTGCTAAGCCTGACACTTCATGTGTCTTCTTGCTAAAGCTCCAGCTTCTGTGTCTGTCAGGTATTTCAGAAACACAGGAAAAATCTTTATTAAAGAAAAATCTTATTCCTGATTAGGGCCTGAAAGCACAAAGAATGTGTGCTAGGAAACAAGAATGGCCATATGGTATCAAATGATGCGCAAAACTGTTTGAAACTTGCAAATGAACACATGTAAGTTCATTCTACCACCAAGTAATTGTGATGGTATTAATTTTTCTAGTCAAGAGGTCTGCATTGCTTCTGGAGTTACTAAATCTTCCCTTGCTAGTCTCTGTCTGGGAAACAAGAAGTCCGTCTTCCCAGGCTTCCATGTTGTGGAGCAGCTAAGGACGTGCTAGAAGCTCCTCTCTGCTTCAGAGAGTATAGGAAATACCTATCCTTCTATATACATGCAGCATTTCTGCTTTGGTAGTCCTCAGGGGTGAGGAGAGAGTGGAGCAAGAGGTTGTGTGGCTGAAGTGTTTTCCTGGTGCAGGCAGCATTACTTGTACCCTGAGATCGGTGGAAGTGATGGAAGAGACATAATGGTGTAATGTATTCTGGTGGTGCAGCACAGGGTACAAGGATTGTTTTTGTGGCTACTATAACAATGCTGGCATCTGATGACTCTGCAGTCATGTCTTGAGTGTGACCTAGTTACTGGTGTATTGCCCATTATTAGCATAATTCTGAAAGGTAGGAAACTGAATTTGTTCCTTCTTCATTTCAGTTAGAAATGAATCATCAAATACATAATTTTGTTTAGGTTACAATTTGTAGGTGAATGTCATAGAAAAAAAGACAAATGTTGCTACAGGAATTAGAGTTTAAACTAGATGTAACACAACTGTGAGCTGGGCATTTAGAATTAATTTTAATGTGAAATTTGTTTCTTATGTGAAGCATAAGCTTCCCAATTTTCCATTAGTTTGAGAAAATTTCTTTAGGTTTGTCATGCTAACGTGCTCCTGGAGCTAAGAATTCAAAGAATGTTGGAATAATGTGGAAGACTTATAATCTCCTCCAAAACCTTTCACTAAAAAACTGATTTAGAAGCTTGTCAGTCTGTCAAGTGGCCTTCAGAGAGGATATACACCTTTCTTCAATAAGATTAAAGATACTTTTTCTTATTTGTTAGATATTCTACCCTTCAGGTTACCCATGAAAGGAGCAAGGCAGAGGGCAAGAGAAATGCCTGCAGTTCTTAGTTTGTATTCCAAGATTTGAGTACATCTAGACTGCCTGTTTATATTGAAAATGCTTATCATGTAGGAAGTGAAGCAGTTTTGGAAGCGTGCTATTTTGTCTTGTGACTGCTTCTTTTATAGAATTATTTTTAATGCTGAAAGGAGGAAGCCATATCCTGTCTTGTACCATGTTTTGCAATATGGTAGTAGGGAAAGTATTTCATAATGTGTTGCAAGATGTGAATTGGCATACTTTTATCCAAAACATAAGAAAGTTAAAATGCTAAGTTTCTGCACATGCTAATACATGCTGATTAAAATGAAGTGTTTTGTTTGTTCCTGGTAAACAGTACTTGTTAATTTAAAAATCTATCAGAAGATGCAAATAATTTGAAATAATTCCTTGATTATTTATGTTCAATAAATATGGATTGCAATAGGAAACTTATATGAGTTTGTGGAGAACAAAAATGATTACTGTTCCAGGAGTTTCATACTGAAGCTCAGATATTGAGTCAGGGACTGCAGAAAGGAACTGAATATATTTGTAAATTATTAGTTCTTCCTCTTCAGAAGAAGGGTGAAGATACTAGATTCTGCCTGGATAATTGTTAACAATACTACAGTGTGAAAGTGTTCTGCAGTTTATAACACAAGGCTTGACTCTGCCCATATTGCCAATTTAGGATCTCTTAAGATGGCAAGACTGACTGCTACTGAAATCTGTTAACTTCTTATTGCTTTCTCTGAGAAGATATGACCAAAGCCATGAACTTCATATCCTGAATACAAAGGAAGAGGACAAGGAAAAAGTTGAAAAACATTAATAATGTTTTGCTGTTATGAAAAATGGATTTCCTTGAGGTGGTCTAATAGGCTTGTGTAGGCTAGGGCAAGGAAAAGGGTAAGCATAAGTTGCATTAATAGGAATTAATTACATAATTCTTAGAGTGATTTCTTTCAGATTATTTTTTTCCAAACTCTAATACAATCTTTCCACTTGTTTTTCCCTACCAGTATCCCCTTATGTTTGGACTGATCCTTGCATTCTGCTGGTGTTCGTTGGTTTGCTGTAGTCGAATTTACATGGGAATGCATTCAATTTTGGTAAGAAAATAATCCTGCTAAGCTTGTATTTTAATGTTGTTCTAATTTCATAAACTTCCACCACACTTAAGCTTTTACAGTGCAGTAATTGTATATAGATCTTTTTATAGAATGGCCTACCATACAGGAACAGAATACTTGGATTTTTCCAGCAGTATGCAAGTACAATAGCTAAAAGTAGATGTCAAACTTCTGTTAATTTGTACTTTTCTTTCATAAACTCAATCCAGAGTTGAAACTTAGCTGATGTTTCAGCTAAGTTTTGAAATTGATGACCACTAAATCATAGACTTAAGGTTTCCTCTGCAGAGTAGAAATAATTTTGAGGGATGAGAGGGTGGCTGTAAATGTCCACTCAGGTTCCACATCACCTGCTCAAAGCATGTGCATTTCAGAGTGCCATGCCAAATGCTAGAGTTTCACTTACCAAATTTCTAAAACAAAATAACAAAATTGTCATCTTTGAAAAAGGGAATTGCTTATTAAAAAGGATTAAAAAAATAAAACTGAAACACAAATACAAGCAATATAAAAATGGGAAAACAAGATCACTATAAAATGGTAATCAGAATTTAAGACCATTAATAGGGATGGTTAAAGAGGTTTTTGAGGATTACTTGCTAGGAGAAAAGTTAACAGAAAACAGCAAGCCTCCTGGTAGTGAGTAGCTGGTTGATGAACACAGTGTAAAAGGAGCATATGAAAATAAGGCAGCTTGGAAAAACTGGCTGACATATTTGCATTAGTGATTAGGAGGCTTCCCAAGTCAGAACCATCATGTGGGGGATGGTGGGATGAACTGATATTTTAGATTACAGTGTCAGCTGCCAGATAGTCTATAAGTCATGCAACAGATAGTGATTCATCATGTAGAGTAGGTTATTCAGCAGTTTCATATCTGATTCCTCCGTAATGTTTGAATGAATACAATTAACCATGTGTTACCTGTAATAAAATCAACCATGGTGCCTAAGTTGTGGGGGGAAGGAGGAAGGGTTCAAGGTGGTAAATATGGGAGAAAGCTGTTGTGGTTGTTTTTGAAATGAGAAAGTCTGATTTTCCTCTCAGTTAATTCTACTAGAGCTTTTATCAAGCATTCTATTAGTGGAAGTAAGAATGATTCATTGAAGATGGAGCAATACAAATACTGCTGATACATGTGCTACCCCTGGCTCATGTGGAAAAGTTGATAAATGTGAATTAAGGTGATCTGGTTTCTACAGCTTGGATTTATAAAAAGCTTTCAACAAATTCCTCCTTAAAAAGTAAACATGACAAAAGCTGCAGATAATTCTGTGGACTTGAGTGATCAATCAGCAGTAACTGAAATTTAATGTTAAGTTAAAAAAGAATTTGAGGAACCTTTTAATTAAGAAAAGACTTTTTAAAAACAATAATAAGACTGAAAATCAAGTATGAAGCTACAGAAGTTACCTCTTCCTCTCCTTTAATAGTAGCAAACAATTCTCCATTCTTGCAGTGTTGTTAATTCTGAAGCTGGAGTGGAAAGTGTAAGCCATTGTAATGCCTAGCTGCAGTGGTCCTTAGTGAAGTGGACCTAACAGCTGTTGCTGCCAGTGTGCCTGTGTCTTGGCAGCCAGGCACTCAGATCCAGTGTTACAGCAGACTCAGCTGGCAGAACTGACCTAGCTGGGCTAGCTAGCGCTGTACTGACCATAGGCTGAGTGCCTGGATAAGGACCATTGTAGCCAGCAAATACAGTCATAGAAGAATCACAGAATGGTCTGGGATGGCAGGGACCTTTAAAGGCTATCTAATCCTACATCCCTGCAATGAACAGGAACATCTTCAACATGTTCATGAGCAACCTAGATGAGGTTGTTCAGAGCCTTGTCCAACCTGACCTTGAATGTTTCCAGGGATGGGACATCTGTAATCTCACTGGGAAACTGGTTCCAGTGTTTTACCACCCTCATTGTGAAAAATTTCTACCTTGCATCTAGTCTAGATGTACCCTCTTTTAGTATGAAACAAGTACCTATGGTGCTGTCACTGCAGGCTTTGCTAGAAAATCTGTAGATCTACAACTTTGATAATGGATCATTTGATCATAGTTCCATTAATGATCATTCATGATATGATTATGATGCCAGTGTCCTGTTAATAGGTGGTCAAATGCAATTCCTTACCCTTAAGATTAAAAAGATGTAACTGTGGATAGTAAATGGAAGAAGAGGGGAATTCACAAGTTACTTTTAACAGATCAATGAGACTTCTTGCTAAAGTAACTTAAATTATTTTTCGAAATAGTTATTACACTGAAACCATATTTTTGTCTCTCTTCAACAGGATGTTATTGCTGGATTTTTGTATGCCATTTTTATCTTGGTTGTCTTCCATCCAGTTGTGGACCTGATTGATAACTTCAACTTAACTTACAAATATGCACCTTTAATTATCATCAGTCTCCATTTAGCCCTGGGCATCTTCTCTTTCACTCTAGACACCTGGAGCACATCTCGAGGCGACACAGCTCAGATACTGGGCTGTGGTGCTGGAGTAGCGTGTGGTTCTCACGTTAACTACATAATGGGTCTAAATCTAGATCCTCCTCCCAAGACTTTACCTTTATCACTTTCCTCTCTCACTGTGACTGTGTTTGGAAAAGCCATATTACGGTTGTTAATTGGAGTAATAGTTTTGTTGTTAACAAAAGTAGCGATGAAAAAAGCCACTATTCCACTGGCATGTAAAATATTTTGCATACCACATGATGATGTACGGAAAGCAAGACAACGCATGGAAGTTGAGCTTCCCTATCGTTATATTACATATGGAACAGTTGGGTTCTCCCTCATGTTCATTGTTCCTTGCCTCTTTCACTTCATTGGGCTTTCTTGATGCAGTTTTATCACTTTCAATAGAGAGAACAAAGCTAGTTGCTTTTCAAAGAGGTGCACAGTCTGCTAAGGCAAGGCTAGTGAGCTTCGCTTTGGCAGGGTCTTCACTTTAACAGCAATACATAGAAGGCAAAGCATTTAAAGAACTTTGCACATCTTAGGGTGTGGTATGGGGCCAAAAGTCAAATATCAACCCACAAGAAGTGCTGAACTCTATTAAATGCTGTGTCTAGACTTATTGCTGTAACAAAGTCTTTGTGTGTGATGCAGTTAATGTATCTGGAATGTCTGTACCTGTGTACATTGACATTTTAACAGGTATGTCAGACAGCTGATCAGAAAGCTTCATTCGTGACCTGTTTGACATTTCATAATAACTTAATCAAGTTGTTGGGCCATAGACTGCTAAATTTGTTTTCCTGTATTCTTTCCTGAAGCCCTGCTTCAAGATATTTCAGCTAATAGGCATTTCTAATGGACCAAACTTGTAATGAGTTTGAATTTTTCTAAAGAAGTAAACAGAAGCCTTTTTCTTTAGCCCCCTCTACAGAGTAAAATATCTGGACTGGTATTGGTAGATACCACTAAAGTGTATATAATCCAGGTACTGTATTTTATGGTTTAATAACTGTGCCTTTCTGTTACTAAATTAAGAAATGCCATATATACTGTGATGTAAAAATGCCAAATTTTATTTAAAATACTACATAATTAGGTAGATATTTTTAAATGTTATATTGTCCATCATGTTGCTGGCATGGTTCAAGTTAACTGGAAAATATTCAGTTTAGCCTGATCAAAATTGCATAAATGAAATAACACAAGAATCATGTCCTTAAGCTCAAGATGTTGTAAATGGACAATAATCCCTTTTGTAAGTATTTTTAATGTGTATTGTAAGTTACTGGAAGAGGATATATTTTTCTGGAGGTTGTTTATGTAGTGGACAGATATTAAAAATTAATTATCTAAACATATAAACAATAAAAACATGCCATTCTGCAAAGAAATGGGCTTCACTTATTATTCCAAACTAATTTAGAAAGACCATTGCTTTTAGATACTTTCTTAGGAAATACAATCCTTATTCTCAAAAAAATACATGTATTTTTATGCATTAATGTATTTAAAGGTAATAATCATTTTTACTCCATTTTAGATAGCTATAAGACAATATAATGATCAAATTAAATTTTTAATCATTCTGATAGGTAGATTGTGAGCAGTCAAGACAGTATGGTCAATGTATAAACAGTTCATGCATATCTAAGTTTTCCTGAATTATTATGCACTTTTCCGCTTTTCATGATCTTTTTCCAAGTGATGAGTAGAATATGACCCTTCAACTGGAATTTCATGTGCCTCTTGTGTTTCATTTTGTCTATGTTCATGTGTTGCTTAATCTGTTCTTCCCATGTCAGGAACAGTCTTATTGTCTGGCCAGATGTGAATTACTTAGCTTTGTATTGTACTTTTTTTTTCCCAGGAAAATCATAATTTGGTTGAAAAGTCTAGTGATAGAATACAAAGCTTAATTTTTTTTTGTAAACAGTATTTGGAATTGGAAAGATTTTTTTGTATTGGAGCTCATAACTCCAAACTGTTAATATGTAAATTAACAAAGTTAATCTCTTTCTTCAGAGCAGCAAAGTTACGGTACGCCAGCACTAGGTGATGTAAAAAACTAACTTTTCTGATGCATTTCTTCAGTGCACTCAGAATGTACCACTATGAATGTATTCAAACTGATGTATTCAGAACTGATAGTGTATTAAACAACTTCTATTTGAGAAGACCTTCCTTAGTAGAAAATGGTTAGCTTATTTCAGTGCATGTTTCTGGATTTGATTTTTCTATCTGTCTGTCTTTTGCAGTTTAATGCTGAATGTGCAGTAAAAATTGAATTGGTTTCCAACGTTCTGAGGGAGGGATTTCCACTTGTTTGGCTTTGCACACTAAGTCATTAAATAAACAGCTGGGGGGAATGTACACAAAATGCCTTACACTTAAAGCCGTGAGCAAGTAATGTAGTTCAAATTAGATTAAATTAGTCTGAGGACTGATGAAAACAATAGGATAACTTTCTCTGATGTTTAAGGCATATTCTCCTTAAATATCCTAGCTTTACATTTTATAGTGAAAAAAATATTGTAGCACAGAAGAGACAAGTGAGCGAGACTGATCTTTTATGGTACATATTTGACTTCTAGGAACTTCAGATTTACAGCATAAGGGTATTCTTAAAACTGTCTTTCCTAGCTGTGCTTGCTCTCTTCTATGAATGGAAAATAAAATCTACTGTGAAAGAACTAGAATGGGAGAAAAAAATCATATGCAGGTAGGGCTTTCAATGGGTGGAGGAAAATAGCACTGTAGCTTATACTACTGTTACTCATAAAGATATATTTTATATTTTTATACATTACATTGGGTAACTTCAGAATGTCATGTTCCATGTACCACATAGTCTAGTCCACAGAAAATGTGTATCAATGTATCAATGTATATACAGCACCTTCACAATGCACCTTCACAACCCTGTTTCTAAGACTGCAACAACTCTACTGAAGTTTACATGAAAAAAATGTTACTATTTTCATGTTTTATAAGGAGTTACAGTCATAAGGGCAGTTGAGCAAAAAGTATCATGCAATATGAATACTGTTATAAAGATTAAAAAAAAGGCAAAAAACTAAAAATCCACTTTAAATATTAAATATTTGTATTTTAATATATGTCTAATAATCTAAGATTCTTCAAATTGGGCATAATGAAACAGCAGGTATAACTGCAGCACTTCCTTTACACAAATCAATTCCTAGAGTTGAACATGAAAACTGGTTCTTGTATAAGCATCAGCTGGTACCAAATTATTTATAAATAAATTTAATGTAATTTTAAAAGGTAGTTAGATGACTCTTCAGAAGGACGTTGCACATTAAACCTTTCATGAAGTGGTGCAAAAACATATTCATATGTCACTGCTAGTTCCAGGTTGTATCATCCCAAGGAGATAAATACTGCTACTTTATAGAAGCAGATACAAATACACATTTATTACAAAAAGCCATGAGTTAAATTTGTCTTCTTTGATTACTATACGAAATAACACCTGAAACAAACAATCATGTAGAGTGCAATCTGGCACAAAATTCTGTTTTCCAAGAGGCTGAAGAGACTCGAATTATTCTCACGCTGTGTAGGAGTAGGATTTTTCTTAACCTGGCCCTCAGTCAGAATATGCATTGCATCTTGGGCAAGTCTGAGAAGCTATTATTTTGGAAAAAAAAACATGTTTATGAAAAAGCTATTACTTCTGCTTCACATACCATGTGCTGGGGTTGAAGCATCTAACTCCTATGAAGCTGTTCAGTCTTTGATCACATCTGCCTTACCACTTACCTTGCAAACTGAGGGGCAGAGGAGGTGGATAAGCTATTTTATGTTAAATTGGTGAACCAAAGGAAGTTGTATTTTGTTTACTTACTTGGAGATTTGGTTTTTAAGCTTATGTACATATTGTCTTCTGTGGGAGAGAACAGTAAATAAATAAAAAAATCCAAACAAACAAAAAAATCAGAAAATGGCATCTCTAAATGTGGTTATGTGGCTTTGTGGTTTGTTTTTTTTTTTTTTTTCTTTCTTTCTTTTATTACCAGAATAGTGTTAAATTGTCTGGATTTTAAAAGCTATTATGTTTTCCTTTACTACTATCTTGTTAATACGGCTTTCAGTATTTTTTACTCCATTTCTTGCTTATTTCCCAGGGATTGTCCTGAACTTCTTGTAAGCAATTGCTACTTATGTGAAGATTGTAATTTTGAACTTGTAAAAACTTAAGGGCTGTTAGTGGCTGTTAGCTGCTCCAATACACAAAAACAAACCTTGCATGCTGTAAGGAAATGCATCTGTTGTGCTAAAAGTTGTTTCTACTTCAGTATTTACTTTCTCAATACAAAATCAAGATTTTTCCTTTTGCACACAATACATCAGATACTTAATAGCTCAATAATATGAAGGGGCATTGCTGTTAAATTCCTGTTAACTTTACTGGGAGCTCTGCACCTAGTTCCTTCGATGTTCCATTAAGAGTGAATTCTGAAGGTCATGTCTATGCTCTGATATGTGCAGGGTGAAAATGTAATAGTCTTGCTTTTGATGTCTGAGATTCCTCTTTTTAAATTCACACCTAGCCCAGTTTTTACAAGACTTTTAAAAGTCTTAACTTGGAAGCTGTTTCTGTAGCTGGAATTGGCTGTATGTTTGCAGTACTTAATTCATACTTTCCCCTCTGTACCATAATTGCACTGGACGCTGAGATCCCAGAATAATGTCACTAGGTAAAAGGATGAGAGGAGAATTGATTTCTTGAGGTACTGTGATTCAACTTACTGTAATTGATTCTTGTGTGGTTTTTTGGTCTAATATAGGATGTTTCTAGGTTATACAATTAATTTCTATATCCTACAAACGTTTATGAGGAAATTTTGACCTTTTCTGTGGGAGGAAGTATTACTGAATGACTTCATGCCAGAACTTTATTCTAGTGGAAAAGCTTAAGTGGCCTTTTTGTTTCAGCAGAAATATATAAGCTTATTTTAAAGTTTACTGTAAATACTGTATTTGTCAAATTGATAGATTAGTTGGGTCACTCATGAAACGAAGGCAAACAAAGCTTAATTGAAACAGAATGTGATACTGTAAGGCAGAGAAGATACAGCTCTATAGGTGTTCTCTAAAAAGTGAATACCACATGCTGAAGTTTAGGCAAATATAACTATGCATTAGAAACATTTCTCTTCACTCTGTTCTGCACCAGAAATAATATGTATGTTGGTAAGAGTCCTTTAAAAGCAACATGTGTTTGCAGTGTATAATAATAACAGTTCTTGGAGAATCAAAGAGGAATGGAGGAGTACAAAGGAGACTATTATCTTCAAGATATTGACCAGTAAGTAAAAAGTCCTGTCAAGTTGGAAATTTTTATTAGTAACTGAACTTTGACTAAATTAGTCACTACAGTTTTCCCACAACTTAATTGCTGTTAGAAAGTGTAAAAAAAGACAAGGGTGATATTCCTGAAATGGAAATCAGATCTTAAGGCAGTTCTAGATGTCTACAGTATTGTAACTGAGAATGATCAGTTCATGAGCCAGTAAACTGAAAAGAGCAAGCAAAGTCTAAGGAGGATTTTGTATTAATGCACTTAAAAACAATGCCAAAATTTGGCCGATACTTGATTTATGTGAAATCTGTAGTATTTTTTATATATATATAATATATTGCATATTGGAGTTTAATTTTTTATGTACAGATTTTTTTCTTGTTACTGCATTCCCTGATAAAAGCAGGTGTTTATAAAATATAAACCAGCTTTGTCTGTACAAGGCAAGGTTTTGTGTTAGTAGTATTTCTGGAAAGAATGCAGTTGTAACCCCCAGTATCTCAACCTCTTGGAGAACTACTGAAAAAACAAAGCAAAACAAACCAAAAAAAAACCCTTTCAAATGCGAGCCCTGAGTTAGTAGAGTATCATATAATGGTTGCTGTATAATAGTGTAGAACTGATGTTTTAAAAATTAATACATTGGAACTTCTTGTTTTATTATCCTTAATGATTTTGTACTCGTACACTTCTGCAGTTGTCAACTAATGTTTAAAATCATATTGACTGGTAACTGAAGTGTCTTAACTTCATCTGCAATGAGTCGGTAATAAAGTACTGTTGGATTCATTTGTGTTTTGTTGTCTTTATTCCTTCCAGTGCTAAGGGGCATGTGGTTGGACAGATACCACAAGCGTAAAACACGGATCACAAGAAAAATCATCTATCAGTAACTGTTAGAACAATATTGTCTTTTAAGGTGTGGGCTTAAGATGCGTAAGTTTAGGAAAAAGAACAAGGAAATTCTGAAATGAGGTTTTTCTTTTTCCACTGCTTTAAAATCTGGACTATTTAGCTTCATATAAACAATAAAACAAGCTATTGATCAAACTGTAAACAAAGACTTAAGTTCTGTGTACAGCTTTTGTCAGTTGCTGCACACTGATAAATAAATATGGAAGGAAGCTTTCAGTCTAACTGACAAGAAGCTTGCTTTCTATGAAGGTGCCTGTTTGGGGAAAATGAAATCATTTCCCAAATTCTGGAACTGTTCAGTTTGGATTTCCAGTCTGACAGCTGCTTTGACTTACAATGCACAGTTTAATGAGGCAGCTCAGTCCTTGACTGAAATCAGAGTCCTTATGGAAAACAACCAGATGAATTTGTATCCTGTTGGATCACCTTCTAGTAATTTCTACCTGCCTTCTGAATCTGCTCTGAAAATTGGCCAACTGTGGGTATTTTTATTCCTCAGACTATTAAATATCTACAGATTTCCATGGAATGTATGTAGGCAGTATATTTGCATGAGCTTTGCTTCCTCAGTAAAACAGACTAACTGCAGAATACTGGTCATTTCAAATGCTGTGAATTTTGTTTTGCTATGGTCCCAAGATGCTTTAACTGCTGTTTAATATATGCGCATGAGAAAGTATTAGTTCATTTGTGTATTTGCATTACCTTTAAATAGCCTTAAGTTACTTGGAGAAGTGCCGCAAAAAAAAATACTGGTCAGCACAACTCTCACTTCCTCTCTTCCTGCTGTGTACAGTGCCCAGGGAGGAAGTTTCAGCAGTTAAGTAGTGTTTCTGAACAGTGTTGCAGAACACCCTAGAAGAGGTAGTAACTGCCTCTTGAAAAGAAGCTGTTAGGCCATTTCAGATCCAGTAATGGGGTACTGTAGAGCATTCCTCCTTTTGATAGCCTGGATTTACGTGGAGATAGTTCAGGAGATTCTACTTGTTATATAAAGTAAACAGTCCTATGCTAAGCAAATGTCCTGCCCTTGACGAGATTGCTGTGACTTTTGCTTTCCTACCAGGGCCTTTCTGTCCTGTTACAGCTGTCAAAAATGTAGATGACTGGGATGTTAATTTTAAGCACGACAGAAATGTATGATCTGTTGGTTAAGAGTTTGTTCTGTGAGTTTCAAGCTACTTCTGAAGATGCTGAGAGAAATGGAGAGGGGGAAAAAAGAGAATAAAAAATCCAAACCCAACAAAAAAACATGCCTCAAAAAAGCCCCAATGACAACAAAAAAACCCAACACTCAAACCCCCAAAAGGATAAACTCAAAAAACCCCTCAACAAATGTAACTAAATCGTACCTCCTTGATGACAAAATTTTAATTCATCATTCTACTGATGTTTTATCTATTTATGGTCTCTGCTGAGGAAAAAAGGGTTTATGGTAAGGACTTAAGTTGTTACTAAAGTAAATCTGGTCCGTTGCTTTGTCAGTGCTCATAAGTGCTTAGTCTTTCTAATTATTAGTTCTAAATGAAATATTTTTGAAAGGATTTGGAGTAAGCATTCTTTGCTTCAATGCTTCAACAGCTGATGGAGCTTAATTGATAGACTCATAGCAGTTTAGTTTATGCTACTGAACTGAAACCAGAAAGGTGTAATTGGAACTCTACTGATCAGCCAGTCCTGACCAAATATTTCTGAATTGGTCATTAAATCTCCATAGACCAGAGATATGGATCTTCCTCAGTTGTATATTATTTGTTGCTCCTTCCATGAGACTTTACAGTCAAAAGAGTGGATGAGCTACTGGATAACTGTGTAAACCTTTATAGGTACAAATCATCTCTAATATTTCTCTGACATCAGTTTAGCCACGATTTACATGTAGATTGTCTAATTTGATTTTACTTTTTACTTGCTAATTACTTTGCAAAAGTAAAAGCAAGTTCCTGCCCAAAAGCTTAAATTTGCATTCCACTGGGAACTGTCCCTCCATTTCACATTTTGTTTCAAAGCTTTCCCTGTGCTTTGAACTTGGTCTGTGAAGAACAATTGGATGTAGAGACACTTGGTTTTCTTTTTTGAGGGATTTTCTTACTATCCCTTTAATTGTAAAATATTTATTACACCATTTATTACTGACTTAACTGAATGCTCTGGTATTATACAAGTGAATTATTCTGACCACATACAGTAACTTTTCCAGATAGCATGGCAAATACTTGGTTTACAGATGATGTGGGTTTGGTACGGTTTATAGCATTCCTTTCCAAGTATGGCTGGCACGCTTGTTTTTTACTTGCCTCTAACGTTCCAACCTTCCATCCCCTTCTGGGACAAATACATTCTTCTGTCCCCATAACTAGTGAACATAGCTTACATCCTGAAGAAAAGTATTTTCCTGGTTTTACTACAGAATAAATCTTTTAGGTGTGGGAAATGATTCTAAATCTGCTAATAATCTGTGGGGTTTGTTGGTTTGGTTTTTTTTTACCCTCTAAAGACATTGCAGCCATTTGTAGGGGAGCCAAACTAGTTTTCGTAATCTCGGGAGTAGAGTAGCAGGATTCCTTTACACTGCCATAAAAATCAGTGAAAAGCTGCTGCTTAAACAGATGCTTCATAATGAAATTCAGAGAAGTTTAGACCACTCAAGAAGAAGATCTTGTTTCTGTGGATACTATTCTAAAACTTGTTAGTTCAGCAGAACTAAAGCACTTGTTCTACTCTAGAAAACATTACAAATTAGTGATAAAAACCAGCTAGTGTGCAGTAGGCAAAATTACCTTCAACTAGACACCGATAGGCCTTTCCTGGGTGGGAAAGCAATGATTTCCTGATTCTGTACAAGTGGCCACTTGCCTCCCAGCCATCTGGTGCTTTCCTATGTGCAGCCTTCCCATGTGCTACAAGCTATTTTCCTCACCTTCACTGACACCTACTTCTCATTTACTTTTCAGCATTTTCTTTTCAGGTAGTTCTAAAGAACAGCATCCTCCCAAGCTTTACAGCCATACTTCATTCTTGGTGACAAGCCACAGCACAAGGTTCCTTCACCTCACAACAGGGAGCATTCATGTGCCAAGCTGATATCCTTCAGGTATGCATCTTCTGCATGATCAGGTCTCTCTGCATTACACAGTGTCTGGTCTAAAATGTGCAGAGTAAGATTGTTGAGGGTGAGAAAAAGCAAGAAAGTTTGTCACTAGATCATAGAAGAAAGAAAGGGGGGGAAGCAACCTGTGTGTAGCAGAGGCAAGATATTGGATATGGAGGAGAAAAGGGTTGTAGGAATAGGTAAGTGGAGGGCATATGGAATTGCAGACGTGCTGGGAAGTAGCGAGCTGAGGAATAAATAGTGTTGTGAATAAGGCAGGAGCTATAAATCTTGTCTCCTTTTCAGAACATCCTTAGAGTTAGAACAATTCCATCTTTTAATAACTTAAAAAAAAAATAATATTTTTTTTGTTCCTGAAGTTGTGAGAGGGGGGAGCAATTTTGGCTTAGGGTTGTGGTCATAGCTGTGGTAGCCAGAGAACAGTCCATTGCCCGTACTAATTCTAATGCAGTTTGATTACAAGTAGTCTCATATTTAAGTTTGTAGATGGATTCAGCAGTTAATCTTTTCAGAATCTTAAAAAAATCCAAAACACAAAAATGACCAACCAAAAAAACCCCCAAACAATCAAGTTCATTTTCTGAAAGTTACAGTCCTCTTATGTGTATACGGCTAATTTGACATGATAGCTTAGTAAGCATAACATTCTGCTTCCATATCAGTTAAAGACAAAAAATTTCCTCTGAATTATTTAATCCAGCACATGTTTGATCATCTCTCCTGGTGTGCCAACAGCCATATTTGGGTAATTCCTGCTGTGGAGAATTCAGTTCTGGTGGCTAATCAAGTCCACAACTGCCTTGGGAAGATTGCCCAAAAAATGCCTGTTATGAAGAGTTACTTTGCAATTGCTGATCTCATGCTGTTAAGCAAAGGGATGTAATCATGTCTGCCTTGTACAGAATGAATTTCAGAACACTATGACCTAGATTTTTATTAACTTGCAAAGATTTTTAAACTGAAAATTCAGCGAGAACATGTACTCTATAATCATTTTTGGTCATTTACTGTCTGCAGCATTATTCATGCTGTAATGGCTACTCATTGCTTCGTGGTCAGTTGTGGATCAGTTGCTGGAAACTATAAATTAAGTATTTATATAGATGGATGGAACTATAAATTAAGTAAAGCTATCACTCAAATTTACACTTGCTGCTTTTAGAGTTGGAATATTTTCTCTGGGCTGATGTTTATAGGACATAATGCTGTCCTTGGTAACTTTTAATAAGGTTTGAGGGAGTAAATGTCGCCAACATCTTTAAAACAGTGGTAAAAGCATGAAGTCAACCAGCTGAATATTCAGACTGCTTTCATAACAGTGCTAATTAGCACTGCATTGTGCTTGCCCTGCAGCAGCAGTTCTACTAATTCCTGATGCGTTGGCCTTGTGACAGCACTGGTATTGTGTCTACACTTCAGGCTGACTAACCTTGTTAATACATAATTGAAAGCAAAATAAAAAAATTATTCTGGTCAGATTTGGCTGTTTTCCCTTAGAGACATGTCCAGGCATCATTTTTAGACATCTGGTTGCTGAGATTTCTGTCTTGTCAATGCAAATAAATGTCTATTTCATATATGAAATACATAGGAACCACTTCAGTACTTAATGCAAATATCGTCTATGATACAGTTCTGAAATTGTACCTGCTCTGAGGGCCTAGTGCTGCCCCGAACTCCTGCTCCTGAACTTGTTCAGTACTTCTGGGGGGCCAGTCCTTCGTAATTGATCTCTGTGTCAACCAATTTCAACTGCAGTTGGAAGACCAGACCTTGAAGCAAAGATAAAAGATGGTACACACCAACAAAAAAAGCATGCAGTTTATGGGATCTGACAAATCCAGGCTCTTAAGAAACTGTCCCCAAGAAGTCAGTAGGTAGCAGATTTGAGCAGCTTTGTAATGCACATGTTTTGTATTCAGAATCCTCGCACATGAATGTGTTGGCTTAATACTGAGGTTCTTGGTAAAAGCCAGGAAGAAGAGGAATAGCTCAAGTCAGGCTATCCTGTTAAGCCTTTACAAATACAGAAAGAACTGAGTGCCTTTAGGTGAGCTGTGTGCTCTGGGTGCCCTCTGCTACTGCTCAGATGGAATGTTCCTGCTGTAGCAGCCAGATCTTTCTGCTTCAGTGAGGAATCAGGAATTCCTGCCACTGACAAAAGTGCCAATAAAACCCCAAATCTCAATATGTGTGCCCATAGCATGGGCATTCAGAAAGAAAGGGTGACCAGGAAAACAGAACATCAAATCTTGCCTTTTATAGACAAATCTTGGAACATCAAATCAGCCTTTTAGAGACAGTTTAGGGAACAGTCGGGAAGGCTGAGGAGGAGCCCACAGTGAATGGCCCAATTTTCTGCTTTCAGCAGGAGTAAATACAAAATCTTAAACTGGCATCCTGTGCTGCAGGTCATGAGAAATTGTGAGCACCATTACCAAAGCAGCATTGTTAAAATTAATAATTCCTACAGAAAGGGATGACAGACAGAGCTCTTCTACTGCAGGATACATAGTTAACTTAGAATCTCTTGAGTCATAGGCTGTAACTCTGAGCTAACCTCTAAAAACTGGTGTCCTTATCCAACAACTTGACTTTGTAATCAAAACATCCTTTTATTGTATGATATAATTAGAGTATAGAATTTAATCAACCTTTGATTTTGGTTTATTAAGTGCTTATTCAGCACTAAGTGGCAATTAAGCATTAAAATACCTTCAGTAAATCCAGGACCTTAGTAATCATAAATAATAATAAATTTGCCCCATTTCTAGATTGTATCAAGTTCTGTGGGTTGAACTGAAAAAAGTGATTAAGTTTGCCAACTCCCTGTCTCCCTCAACAGATGATAACCAAAAAGTTTAACAATCCAGTGAGCTGTAACTTTTAAAGATGTTCAAAATAAACCCTTCTTTCTCCCGCTGCAGAAATCTGCTGATTGAACTAAATTCAGTAATCCCTGGTATGATCTGTGACATGGAACTATTGGAGTGAGTCCAGAGCCGGCCATGAAGATGCTCAGAGGGCTGAAGCACCTCTCCTATGGAGACAGGATGAGAGAGCTGGCATTGTTTAGCCTGGAGAAGGCTCTGAGGAGATCTTAGAGCAGCTTTCTAGTATCTAAAGGGGCCAACAAGAAATCTGGAGAGGGACATTTTACAAGAGCATGTAGTGACAGAACAACGGGGAATGGCTTTAAACTGACAGAGGGGAGATTTAGATTAGACATTAGGAAGAAATTCTTTATTGTGACAGTGGTGAGGCACTGGCACAGGTCACCCAGAGAAGCTGTGCTGCCACATCCCTGGCAGTGCTCAAGTTGTTTTCAGCAACTCAGGGACAGTTGTGTCACAACACAGTTGTGGTATTATGCAAACACACAGCAAAAAAATTCTTACTCTAGAGAACTTGCTGTTTGAGCACCTGACCTTAGTCCTGGAGACATGACATTGAAACTCAGATCTGTTTAGACTACTTTGGTCTTTTTTAGGGTGGGGATCATAAAGATTCCTTTCTCAAGATGTCTTTTGTTTTGAGCGATGTCTGTAAATGATTTTCGAGAGTTACAAGCAATCTTTGGAGCAATTGTCATGGAACTACTTTTGTGAACTTTAGAGATGCACTTCTACCTCACAGATGCAGTGACTCGGCAGCATTGGTGTGCTATCAAGAAATTGTACTTTCTGTTAATATAGCTGGATCCATCTGGGAGTAGTAAATACCAAATCTGTGGCAGTAGAGCTGTGTTGTTCTAGTTGATCTTACAGCTGTTTTCACTTTGTGAACAATGAACAGAAGGTATTTGTTGCATTTGTGGCAATATAAACCATCCCAGGAAACTCAAGATTAAAAATTAACTAAAAATATTTCTCATTGTAATATTAACATTATTATAATGTATATTGTGCTAAATTAAATATTGCCTTCAGTGAAATCATACACATCCTGTTTTTACATTTTCAGAACAGCTCTCGCTAATATGAGCACTGATTAATCCTGGGTGACAGACTTCAGCAGGACCTGGCTTCACCACAATGGCAGAAGGTATTTACTGTGAAAATAATATGCATGTAATTTGGGTCTTTCCTGTCATGTGCTTAGAGATTTTCCTATCTTCAGTGTACCATGCAGAAACAAAATGGTCCCCAAAGTAACTGTTAGGAAGCAAAAATAAATGTGAAAGAGCTCCTCTTCCTGGCAGTTTGTGAGTTCGTCTATCCCCTGTGATACCTGCTTGGCTAAGCAGCTGCTGTGACTCCATAATTACAAATAGGTGTTCTAGTCTCTGTCCTAACTATTTAGAGGCAGACTTTGAGCTGAAATAGAGGTGAATCATCAAGCCATCTGTAAAATACAAGCCAAACTTACGATCTCATGGTGTTGCAGTGATGACAGAGAATTCTCTATTCAGAAAGATTATTGTGCCAGAGGTACATAAATAGCTGCAGTAATAAAAATAACAGTAGTTACACTGGAGCATGACTTAATTACAAATTTGCACGCTACTAGTGGTAGGCAACTGTCAGCACTTTGAAGTATCTTTTGATGAACTTTCTGCTTTCATGACATGTCACAGGTGAGGAC
The DNA here is from genome assembly GCA_034783455.1 of Micropsitta finschii. NCBI lineage: Eukaryota > Metazoa > Chordata > Aves > Psittaciformes > Psittacidae > Micropsitta > Micropsitta finschii. The sequence continues at coordinate 22,738 of JAVHNF010055703.1, forward strand.
ATGAAACTGAGGTACAACTCCTTTTTTTTTTATCAGGTTCTGTCATTATTATCCATGTGAGTTGACCACATTACTGGGTTTAGATAAAGCTTTTTTATCTTGTTAGAAAAATAGTCAGCTCAAATGTTTAGATTTTAATTTTAAAAATGGCAGTGGAAACGAAGCTTATGAAAAGTACTGTTTAAACATACATCTTGAAATAGCGTATTTATGATACTGGTATTATTACAACAACTTACAGCACTAATCAGAAAAGACTACAAATCTGATTTTAACTGGTACAAAATTAAAGGTACAGATTTATCTATTCATTAACATCCAAGATCATGGCCTAATGCAGTACTCTGCAGCTGGGGCCAAACTTGAGTGCTGCACAGGGAATTAAAAGTAGAATGAGAGATTTTGAATCTCAACACTTTGAGCAGCATTAAATAAAAGGAAGAACCGACTGTGAAATATGCTGCCCTTTTTCTAATAACCTGTATGTGCTAGCCTCTTAAACTGTAAGTAAAAAACAGAGGGAAAGAATCCTATTTTGAACTTCAGTTGATAAAAAGAAGAGCCTGGGGCAATGACAGCAAACCTCAGTAGCTCTCCTGTCCCCTCTTTCTGTTTGGGTTCCTCGCAGGAAACATCCCTGCGATGCTGGAGGAGGGCAGTTCCGCTCGTCACCAGCACAGCCCATCACACACCTTCCTCCCTTGGACGGGCCTACAATGGCGCCGGCCCCCGCCACGGCCAGCAACCAATGCAGTGGTGGAGATGACATGGTTGCACCGCCCCTTCCGCCTCCTGCACCCATCCACTTCGTGACGACACTTCCTCTCTCTCCCCCGAAGAGGGAATATGGCTGCCGGCGAAGAGACAGGAGCAGCCAATGGGG
>JAVHNF010055703.1:23720-38526 GCA_034783455.1 Micropsitta finschii
CCGCAAATGGGGTGGCGGGGGACGGTTCTGGGGGCGGGGCGGCGCGCACGCGGCAGCCGGGTGCGTGGAGCGGAGCGTCTGAGGGGAGGAGTTTGGGGGGGGGAGGGGGAGGGGTTGGTCGGCGTTGCGGGCTCTTGAGGTGAGGTATGGGGGGGGGGCACGGTAGTATTTGTTGTGAGGAGGGGAGTGTGCTTCCGAAAGGGATCGTCTTTGTCGGGAGCCGGGTGGGGAGGGAGCCTTTGTTGAGTGTGGGAGACGCTGGTTCCTGTAGGTTTGACACTGTTTGGGCAGGGAAGGGTAGGGGTTGCCCGTGGAGGGTGGTTTGGGATGGGAGAGCAAGCGCCCAAAGGTGTCCCTGTGCACAGGGCTGGACATCTCTTGGCGTACGTCGTGCCCTGTGCGGTGGGGAGGGGAAAAGGGGGGTTCCTGGAGTTTCGCTGCCTCACCGGTGTTTTTTCTCTTTCCATTAGGCTAAACTGTGGCGTCTTGTACTTGCCTGATTGTGATGCTGTCTGTGTTGCTGATAAAGCTTGAGTAAACGCACTCAACTTACACTGTGAGTTTATCCTGTTACTCAGGGATGCCTGAAGGCTTAAAAAACAGTAACACTGCCCTCAAAGCACGCTGGACAGGGGGCAGAGTAGGTGGTGGGTTAGCACTGGCCTCATCACCCTTCCTAGCTTTGATGCTGTGTCTGGGAGAGAATCGAGGATTGAGCCTGCCATGAGGATTGGGTCAGTGTATTGATAATTTGAGTAGGCACATCTGATGAGACTTGTGACTAGCCACTTACCGGCTGCCTGGGTTAAAGTTAGAACCTGTATTGGCAAATAACGTATGTTTAGTAAGCAGTTATGCTGGTAAGTACCAGCGTAGGTGTTGTGAAGATGAGGATTTTTTTTAATAATAGTAAGAGTTTTAAAACAAAAATAGTTTTAAATAAAACTAGTTTTAACAAAAATATTGCTTTTTTTAAACAAAAGCAGTTTTAACAAGAGTAGTTTAATTAGTTAAACAAAAATAGTTTTAAAATAAACCCAGAAAGTCTGGAAAAAGTTAGTACGAGAAATAAAAGTTTTAGTTTGGGTTTTTTGTTCTGTTGTTTTACTCCACTGGGAAAAAGTGAAAAGAAACTTTTTTATGGTTTTGAGCCAAAACCCAGGGGAACTTCTGCTAAAGCTGTAATACATATATCCTTAAATGATATAAGCAATAGGTATTTCAAAATATGCTATGCTGGAGAATTAACTTTTTCCGACAAGATAGAGGAAGTGGAATTGTCAGTGCTGTGTTATGTTGCTGACTCACATTGGTTACAGTTCTACAGTAATTGCAAATGGTTACAATAATTGCAAATCCATTTTCCCTAGAAACGTGTCGCATATTTGGAAGAATGCAGAAACACAAGGTCTTTTGTTAGTATGCTGCTTTCTGGGTCTGTGAAAAGTTTGTTCTCTAAACTAAGCTACATTAATGCCTTTTATTTCCTAAGATTTTAAATGGGTTTCTATTTGAGAGATATGGTCAGATTCTATGAAGTGTGTGTGCAGAACAGCTCCTGTAAGGTAACTGGTCATTGTCAGTAGAGTAACTGAAAAGGTTTCTGTTTGTGTGTATCCCAAGGTTTGCTTTCTAGGTGCTGATTTTACGTAGTGCTTATTTAAAGCTTATGTATTGTTTTCTGCTTGTTTAGAGTTTAAGACTATGGTAGCTATTTGCATTTTCCTCCAGGTATGTTTTTATGGGGTCAAGGAGCAGCCCTGAGGTGGGCCTAGGACTCCTGAGCAGCTTCTGCATACATAGAGAGTGATGTGGGGCCTGACTGTTTCTTGTGTGTCTTCAGACTTCTTGGAAACATTTATATTATTTTGCCACTTCTGTTGTACATTTGCTGATTGATGATGTTCAGGTAGATTTTTAAATGGCCTAAGTATGATTTTTAAAAATTGTTCTTTCTTTCACTGTATCAGTCTTGGGGACAAGAGTCCTTTGCTGGGCAGCCCTAGGATTTGCTCTCTACCTGACTGTAAGAGATCTCCTGTAAAACCACGTTGTTATGTACTGGCAGCACTTCCCTGCTGGGTTCTACAGCTTTGACATGCTTTTACTGTAACTATACAAATAATGTGATTTCTGAGCTCTTCTGGGGGAAATAAAACAAAACAAAGCAGAAGGAAATCAGCACTATCATATAGATGAGCCATGTTGATGTAAAGTCACCTGTGTTGACTTCAGGGCTTGGCTTTAATTGGTGAGTGAAAAGATTTGTGTGTGGGTTCACTTTTCCTGTGTGATTATAAGTCTGATAGTGGGGTTCACACCAGACATGAAAAAAGAGTATTGAGATTTGGCAAGGCCAGGTTTTGGAGATGAGTGTGCTTTGTGACTTACAAGCAGTTTAGGAGCAAGATGGACAGTGGAGGACATAGGCAGGAAAGGAGTGAGTTGTCTATAGCTGTGTGGGGTTAGGAAAGTTCTCTTAAAAACGTGCCTTTGCCCTCTTCAGACATTAGCCTGACCCACTGTCCCGTTCTCCCTTAGCTCTTCACATTCTCGTGTTCTCATACCGTCTTTTTTCCTTTAACAAAAGACTTACATAAATTCTTGCTGGTGCATTTTCCTCTGGTATTTCCTGCTGATACCTTTTCCTTCCCCTTTCTTCTTCTCCAAGCTGCCCTCAGACTGTTCTCTCACTCCAGCTTACAGCTGTTGAAGCCCTGGGGAACAACAGTTCCACTGCAGCACTTTGCACCTACAAACCGAATGGAGCTGTGCTGGTTCAGATCTGGCAGAAGCATAGTTTGTTGGTTTGTTGGGCTGGTGCAGTCAGCATGTCGGGATTTGATGTGCTCAGTGCAGTCTGTAAAGAAGCATTTAATTTAGGGCTGATTAGTTAAATACATGTGGAGGAACTTGGTGGTGGTCATGACTGACCAGAATGTGTTATATTAGCTTCCTGAGGACAGACATCCAGGCTCTTCTGTAGGGGCCTACAAGAAATCTAGAAAGGGACATTTTACAAGGGCATGTAGGATTAGGACAAGGGGAGATGGCTTTAACTTGAAAGAGCGTAGATTTAGATGAGATACTGGGAAAAAGTTCTTTACTGTGAGGGTGGTGAGGCATTGGCACAGGTTGCCCAGAGAAGCTGTGGCTGCCCCATCCATGACAGTGTTCAAAGCCAGGTTGGACGGGGCTTGGAGCAACCTGCTCTATGGAAGATGTCCCTGCTCATGGCAGGGAGTTGGAACTAGGTGAACTTCAAGGTCCCTTCCATCCCAAACTGCCTTCAGATTAAGTCATAGAAATGCTGCCTTCAGATTAAATGTTGGTAGTTCGGATGAGTTGTTTCTTTGATGTATTTTTGCCTTTGCTGATACTTTGATGCAAGTTTCAACTAAATATTTGAGAACAAATCAAGAGATGGGGCTGGACAGCTCACTGGAAGAAGAAAGTAAAGGCAATCTAATGCACTGAAAAAATCATGCTCAAGTTGCAGGACAAGTAGTGAATAATTTCCTTAGGCTATTCTGAAGGTCTCACAGCAGAATGTGTTTTCTGTCCTGTTTCTAGGCCTTACTGGATACTTGAGTGTTTTCAACAATCCAGACATTTTGTAAGTAGCGGCAGGAGGTGCAGCTGTGCATTGGAACGAGTTCACATTAGTATTTTCTTAAAAACTGTTCAATCTGTTATGTTTTTATTCTGTTCATTATGTAAGGTTGAGGAGGACTATTGCATTATCTAGTGTGAGCTCCTTTGCAAGATAAACCGTCTGTACTGTTGCTTATATCCTTTACAGGCTTTACATAAATTTATCTCCCCTGATTAATCTAAAGGCACTTCTTACAAATTGTTATACTTAGGATGTTGTTATTATTTTTTAATTGCCTTAATTGTATTGCTGAAAATATTTTGAGGTGACCGTAATGTTTACTTTCAGACTGAAAGTTGCAACAGAGAAGAACTTAAGTATTTTAAAACCTCTTATTCGCTGTTGTTTTACTCTTTGAGACTTGTTTTATCTAAGACCTCACTGTGGCTTTATAAGGGCTCTTGCTATCTTTCTCTAATTCTGTAGTTTCATACCTATATGAAAGTTGAATGAAAAATCAAATCTAAAGGGTTCCAGAAGTCCTTTGTTTAATATAGCAACTGAATCTTATCTGTGAAAAAGCAGCTGTATTAAACTACTCATAGTTCTTATGCTGAATTAAACTAATTAATTTTAAAAAAATCAGCTTTAAAGTAAAATAACTTTTTTGTGTGTTGTTAATCATCTTTCTTGCAAGGTTTTTTTTTTCTTCAGCAGAATCTTCCTCTTTTTTCTTTGCTTTCTTTAGTTGATGAGCAACTTTTCACTTACAACTCTCTTTGCAGCCAGCCATGACTCCTGTGATTCTTCTTTTTCTCCCTGTGCTTATTATTTCAAGGCAAAACCATTGCTCAGCTTCTTTTTAAAAAGATGTAAAAGTGCTGAACAATTGGTAAGCAGTTACGTTGGTGACAGGATAACCTGGCATTTAACTAAAATTGGCAAACTGCTTGCTATATGGAACTATTTGCTGGCAGGACCTGGACTGGAAAGCTTCAGATATTGATCACTCCTCAATAATCTTTTTGTAATAAGCATTTCTCAATGTTTGTTGCCATGGGAATGACTGTAAGAGCTGGAATTATTATTTTTCCTTTGTGGAATCAGAAGGTGGAACAAGCAGATGGCTGTGAAAGCAAGAATTCTTGTTTAGAAACATATACCTCTTACTAAGCAAACTCGACTTACTCAGGTTTTGTGTATGGTTCGTAGAGAATTTTTTTGAGATAAGTGAAGCTGATTTTAGTTCACTCAATATCTGTCAATGTATTTAAGGAGATACATGGCCTGGTTTTGAGAGGGGGGAAAAACATGTAAGGAAAAATTAATTCTAGTGGTCTTGGGTAGCTGCTACCATGAACGTGTATTGGATGTTCTTGGTTGAGGAATGTTCATAGCAGCCAGACATGAGGTGTAACAGAGTGAGAGGGGAAGGGTTTTTTAGTTGTTGGATTTGGTTTGGTGTCATCTCCCCTCTTACCGCTTCTCTGGGAAGATCTAGTGATGGGCATTTCTGGACTTTATGCTTCTTGGATGCTTCAAGAGCAAACACCAACACACCAGTTATTACTTCCTGTGTGCTTCTGTGTGCATTGCATGGAAAAGCAAGAGTAACATCTTGCATCCTCATGAAGTCTAAAAGATCAAAAGCTCTAAATTGAATTCACAACAATAAGACTTTAAAGAAGTGTGTGTAACGGTTTTTTGGTCCCTCTGACAGATCACATGAAAAAGTTGCAATGTAGTTAAATTTGGGGTTGTTTTTTATTTTATTTTCCAGATTTTGGTACTAGACAGTTCTAAGTAAAAGCTGTGATTAATAGTCGGATTTGAGGAACTGAGGCTTTTCAAAGGAAATAAAAAATGCTTGTACCTTTAACAACATTCTTTACAGTAGTTCATGCCGATTTCCTGTGCCTTGCACTGTAAATGAAGTTTTCCCTTCCTTGAATGCCACTCTGTTAAGGAGACAATTAGCTTACAAGAATCGATAAAAATTAGCGGATGAATATATAGATGAAATAAAAAGAGTAAGTGCTCTGTCTTTGAATTGTTGGGTCTAGATCTGAGACTGCAGCTTCTGGAGGAGTGAGTGAGCTCTTCGGGAGCGGTGGTCGTTAGTGCCATCAAGTGGGCTGGGTGCGCAATGACAGCCGCTGTCCGTCAGGCACCCATGTCACCTCCTGCACTCTGAGAGACTGATGGTGCATGTGTCCTCTGCCACGCTGATGGCACGTTTGTGTTGCTCGGAGAGGTGCAGGCACTACAGGAAGCTGCATCCACTTTGTGCGTGTACATAACCCCTTACGACTGTCTTACACTGCTTCTGAAACTATGCAGTGAGCAAATGTTGTGTCTTGCTATTGTCTGTCTGGTGATGTGGTATCTTTCAGGAAGAAATGATGAGCCAGCTTATCTCATAGTTGCTTGGTTTTCAGTCTGCCTTCCTATTGTGTCCTTTGCTGTGCAAGGGCAGTTGTGGCTGCCAGGTTGACAAGGTTATAAAAGTAGATGAAGATAGTCAAGGTTTTTTCCCCCACTGCTGTAACTGGAAACTGCTTTGAAAGATAAACTTTATAATTTCTGCTCTAAATTTTATTTATGATCAGTTTATACTCTTAAACTGTTGTGCCAGTATTGTTCTTGAGTGGCTCCCCTCCCTCCTCAGCATTTATGCCTTTGATGTTTTGAAGATAGAAATCGTATCCCCTCTCAATCTCTGTCTTTGCCAAGCTATACAAGGCAAAGAATCCCTGCTACTTCTTGTAAAATAAACAGTCCATTACCTGGATCATCTGACCCGACCTCCTCTGCACTTGATTATGGTTTATTTGTCAAGGAGTTGGCTTCAGCAAAGAGCCCTGCTGGCAACCTGCTATGACCCTGCGAAATACAGATTGACTAAAGCATTGAGAACCATAATGGCTTGAGAGCAGGGTTATTAAAATACATAAAGCTCTTGACTTTGTTTTTGACCCTTGCCTTGTTCTGGGTAATGCCATCTGCTGAAGAGACTGGAAAAGTCTTTGTGGATCTCAGGAAAATAAATTCCGCACCCATGTCTTAGGGGTTTGTGGGTACTAATGAAAGCGTATGGGTTTTGTTGTCCTTTGCCAGCAGGAGCTGGCTTTGTTGCTGCATACAGTAGTGGTAGAGTATCGATATCTACATGCATGCTCTTTTGTCCTTCCCTTTCGTGATTCTGTTTCTTACAACTGTGTCCTAGTTCTCATTTGTGAAAAACCAGTTGAACGTGAACTTCCAGTGCAGTGTGGTGGAAAACCACTGTGCACTTGGATGTTACAGAAAGGGAAAAATGATTTTTTTTTTTTTTTTTTTTAATCTGTGCATGGCATTGGTGAAGCTGTACCAGAGTCTGTGTATGGCTCAAGTGTAAACACTGCCTAAAGGCTTCTGAAAACAAAGAGCTGAAGAGAGTGCCTTGCATGGGTACACTGTGCACATACATGGTGCCTTGGCACCTTTTGTGGAGACTGAAAAGTGCATTCTCTTGAGCAGCATAGAGTCAACATAGCTCTAAACCCCTTTTTCAGCCTTTCCCATGCTGCTGTTTTTACTTAGATGACATATTTTCCTTTTGTTGCCTCCAAAGTATTGGAAATTGAGCTTAGGACATGATAAGGATTCAGCAGAGCCTTCAACTGTCGGGCTATGCACAAAGAGCATACTTTGAAACTGATAATCTGTTAACTGTCATAGTCCACAAGGACCTCCAGCTTCTCCTGTTGCTTTGATTCTGGAGAGGGTCTGACAAATTACCCTGATGTGGTGATGTTCTGGATTGGCTAAATATATATATACATATATGTGTAACCACAAGCACAGGAGAAGATGCAGAACTAATCAGTCTCCCAGTTACGTACAGGCAGCAACTGCTAAAATCAGAAAATCAAACAGGGTACAATATATATAAAAAGGATATTGTAGGATGTGACTGGCAAAGATACCTTAGTGATCTGCATGTTCCTGAGGAAGCAAATGAGGAAATTGGGGAGAATCTGTTTCCTCTGCTTAGGCTTGGCAGATGTTTGTACGTGTGCAATACATCTGGAACTGCAGATAATGGCTTAAGCAGTAATGCTGTAGTAGTGTTAACAGTTGCTAAGCACACAAATACTGTGCTTGAAAAATCCTGGTGCCATACATGTATAAGAATATCTTCTTACCAGATCACCAGCACCATCCCTAGTGAAGATGAGAACTGCAGCAGCTGATTTAAGCTTGGGTTTTTACAAAAAGAGTCTTGAAAACGTAATAATCTTATGTTTTGAAGAATGAGCTCTGGTAACAAAATGTACTTAAGCTAAATTACTGTTGTGAAAGAATTTCTGAAGTATTCTGGTAAACAAAACATTTTATCTCATTATAGGTATTTTGGCACCAGTGTGTGGTAGTAGGAGCTATTTTTCCTGATGTAGCTGGGTTTCTTTATATCCTTTTATTATGGTTGCTGCTAAATTTAGGCTGAAATTTCCCAGGCTTCCTGTGGTGTAGAAACAAATTCTTTGGAAGAATTTCAACAAAACTTATTGGCATTTGGGAAGAATCTTCTTAGTTATTTCCAGTTGGTTTAATATGAGTATGTTGGTACCAAGAAGCAGTGTCTACGTTGGAGGAAATAAATGGTGTTATTACAGAGTCACTATATTATTCATGCAGCAGCATAAGTAGTTTTATCCTTTCACCTTTCTCTGTAGGGTGGATCACTGGGGTTGCCCATTCAGTGGTGGTTTTGTTCTTCATAAAATGGCTCTGAAACTCATTGCTCTTGGATTCTTTTTTTGCAATCCCAAACTTGAAAGGACATCAAAGCACTTTTTGATTGTGGAATTTGCAAGTGCATCGCAGTGCTACCCGGACTTCTGCGTTTTATCTTGTAGTGTAGATGTTCAGAGCAGGGCTTTTACTTTCAGAAGTCTGCAGATGACTGTACTTTCTAGTGTTCAAGTATTACCAGTTAGGCATATATTGTCTTTGTTTCAGTGATTGAATGAACACTGCATCTTGCTGGGAATTACTCAGTAAGCCGTTTTGCCAGAATAAGGGCTAGCAGGTGCTCGTAGGCCAGGCTCTTGTTCAAATGGACTCTGATTAATAGCTTTATTTCTCTTTTCTTTGTCTGTGAGGTGGCCATGTTGGTGCATAGCTCTCGTGCCAAGTCAAACAACAAGCTCTTTGACCTTTTAACAACAGAAAATGCCGTTAGTGTGGAGGCATATGAGGAGTAGTTGAGAGAAAGGTCTGAACCTTCTCTTAGCTGCTATATTGTGGAAATGTGAATGGAGACAAACTTATTACTACATACAGTATAACACTGTACCTTGTATATTTGCATTCCAGCAGTTGCTGCCTGTACATAATTCGGAGACTGATTAGTTCTCTATCTTGTCTCCTGTGTTTGTGGTTACAAAAACTAATGTCAATATGGTGTCTATGGTGAGAGGTGCTCACAAGAGAAGGGAAGTGACTGTTCTGTGGTCACTGTGGTCTGATGAGATAAGCACAAATGCAGAAGCTGAGACTTGGATTCTCTTCATGTTTTGCAGCGGGTTGGCTGAATAGCCACGGTTACATTACAGGCACGCATCAGGACAACAGAGGGGCTGCTGTGTCCTGAAGCTGTGAGTTACCTAGCATCTGCTGGAGTTGGGAGCATTGATGTTTGCACAGCACTTGGACGGTGAAGTCTTCCGGAGTGGTTGTGTGTGCACATCATGCACCTTCCGTTCCTTGTGGGGGTGTTAGCCAATATCCTGCATCCCTTCACAGGAAGAGGTGGCTGCTGAAGAAAGAGGCTGTGTTGTAGAACTGGCCGTGCCTTCCCTGGAAGATGCTTACCCTTCTTTAAGAGGGTGATTTGCATGTTTCACCCCATATGTTGTTTAATGTGCTGGGCTGCAGTAAAGGTTAGGCACTATCTGTGCCTGGGGGGAGAGTGGAGAAGGGGGAGCAGTAGGCACAAACCTCATATTTGACCCCCATCTCGGAGACTTGCTTCAATGCAAAAGCCAAGGCCCAGTGCTAGGCCAGTTTTCCTGACAGCTCCTGTCTGTTTTCTAGAATCTGCCTGAGGATGCAGTTTGTTGTTTACCTGTTCAGAGGCTGTGAGTGTGCAATTTAGACATAGATGAGCTTTTGCAGAGGGTTTTTAAATACAGTGTCCTTTACAAAAATAAATGAGAATATATAGAATGTAGAAGAAAATGTCCTGATTACAATACTTCTTTCTGTAATTGAACCTTTGCCTGGGACTCTTTCAGATCTGCCTTTATAAAACAGGATTGCTTCTGCTGCAGCTTCTGTCAGCATGATCTGAGATTTGCCATGAGAGTAAAATAGAGCATCTCTTATCCTCTTACAACTTTACAGTCGCCTTTATTGGATGACTACCTCATCAACACCTGGGTGCAGTAACATCCTCTGCCTGGTGAGGGCACTAGTAGGAAACCTCCCACTCGCAAGCAGATCTCAGTTGGATCCAGCTGCTCATGCCATCAGCGTGACAGAACTGATTTTGCTGCTCCTCTGTTAGTAGGTCTGTGACATTAGAATGGAATTAGATGAAAAGAGAAGATTGAAAAATGAAAATTCTCAAAAGTGTTTGAAATAATGATGAAATAATGCTTCTTACGGTATTTAGAAACCATGTTTCATGTTAGGGTCCCCTAATTTGCTCAAGAGATGGTAGTTTAGCTATCTGAGCATCAGATTTTAATAATTTTGACTTAAATTTGAAGCCAAAATTAGTAACTTGAGCATTTTTATAGCTTTGGATGGTGTTTTCTGGCTTATTTGAGTTTTTAAATTGTACATTGGTTTGTTTAGGGTGGCTTGTCGTCTGGGTCCTTTGAGCTCTTTACCATCTCTTTGGTTCATGAATTTATAACAGCGGGTTTTGGTTACTCAAGCTTGAACGTTAATTTGTGGCAACTTGGACCTGAAGTTATGACTAAAGTTTCTGCATCTTGCCTACCTTCACAGTGTGGAGTAGAAAGTAGAAAGGTCTTTCTACTTGAAATGCAAAATCTTACGCCAAACCCCAATGTTTAAAATTTTCTTTTAATTAAAATATTTAGTGTATGGCTTTTATAATTTATGCATTTAAAGGTACACTTGGTCAAATCCAAAAGTTGTTTCTGTGTTCTCTCTCCATGGAAGTCTGATATAATATTCAAAAAGAGCCTTTGTTTCTGTGTTGACATGAACACCTACTTATGCCCCCAAAATGAGCACACGGAAGTTGTAGATCCTTTTTGTTTTTTTAACTTGACCCTCAAAGCACTGGGCACCTGTGAATTTCCAACTTTGCTCTCTCCTAGCTCTGACTCTTATTTTTTTCCCTCTAAACCAATACTGTTATTTAGAGCCATTTAGTGGATTCTCTGTCCCCCCCTTACAGCAGTTCTCTCCGTTGCTGAACAGGATTGTATCCCCAAGGTCCATACTGGTGGGAGGGTAGGATTTCATGGAAGGCAGACAGTTTGATAGACCTGTTTTTTCTGCTCTTTTCATAGGCTTTGTGGCAGTGTTTTGTCTTTTTCCTCCTTTATTGATACAATATTTTTCTCTCTTCTGAAAATGCAAAATCAGGTGTTGTTTCTTTTTTTTTTTTTGTGTTGTGCATTACACTTGGAAACTAGATGTAACTGATTTGAAGGGATGAAATAGTTCTGTTGGCAGTTTGCATCTTGTCAATGCACTTCAATGTAGCCTCTCACACATCTTATTCTATTCCTGTTTGATAAACTAAACAGTATTCTTTTTGCCTTAAAATGGTTTTGTGGGAATATCAGAAAAATGCCTTCTCTCTCTGTCTTGGTAAAAGACAAAATCAGCTATAGGAGTTTGTATTCTGCAGAAATTCTGCATGCCTGATGAGTGTTCTGTGTTTCCCCTCAGTGCTTAGATCATTTGGCTGATCCATCTTCTGTTGGGAAGTGGTGCCAGTGAGGAGAGGTCTCTATGGGCTTTTTGCATTAGTGAAGTGCAGTGTACTAATGTGTTCTCCTCAGCCAACCTTGCACTTTGCATGGTTGTTTTAAAATGCAAACCACATGTAATGTTGCATGCATGAATGGCTTTCCACTACCCAGAGCTCCAGGTTTGTTCCTGAACTTTTAATAATAGTGAAAATGAAGGGAGGGTCTGTTTGTATTGTTTATAGTAGGAAAGAACAGTACAAGATTTCATCTACTGCTGTTCAAATCCCTTGCTATTTTTGGTATTTGACCTCTGCAGAGAAGATTGCCAAAACTACAGGTTGTTTTCATTTTTATTAGTGTTTCTACCCTCCTGCTTGTAAGTTACTCTCATGTTACTGATTAAATCTTTGAGAAAGTTCAATTTCTTCCACATTTTCAGTAGTATTTTTCAAAGAGGTAATTTTGTGTTTCTGTATGTTGTTTAGCTGACAGTCCCTTTTGGAAATGAGAGCCATGCAATCTGGCAGCATATTGCGTACACCAATAACACAAGAAGGAAAATAACTTACAAATTGCTCATTTATTTTTTTAAAACCTCTGGATTGAAGAGGACTCATGAGTCTGTTGGCTTGAGTTGGGACTGCAGCATTTAGAGCACTGCACAAAGAGCACAGTGCTGTATGCTGGGACAACACTGAGTGTTTAGTTTGTGCAGATGAGTGCTTACCTCTCATTTCTCTGTCATTGAAAAGGGTGGCTTTTGGCACCCCTGCCTGTTTGCTTCTAGTCTTGCTGTGTGGTTGTTTCTACACTCAACTAGTGAGAAATGTGTAACAAAGCATCTGAAAATCCCATCCCGCCTCTTTGGCATCTCTTCCACTTCATGCCTTTTATTCTGAAAAATCAAGCTTTTTTCTTTTTAAAAGGACCCTTGGGGGTCAAAATATTTTAGGTTATTTCAGACTACTGTATTCATACTGAGTTCCCAAGATGTAATGAGTTTTGAGTGTCCTTCAAGAAGCTGCTTGTTCCTGGTTGTTGTGGTATCAAGGATATGCGCAGGGGTTGCAGGTCACTGAAGTTAGTTCACAGAAAAGATCACATGAATGTAGCTCCAGAGGACTAGATACAGTAACACAGAAGTTTCTGGGTTATTTTGTAAAAGGTGGCTTTGCATTGCTCAGGCAGTGCAGATGTAAATGCAGATGTGATGCAGCTGTTACATACAAGGAATGGTGATCTTAGGATGGGACTGCACTCCTGTTTCAAACACAACTCACTGGCCATAGCCAGACACCTTCAGACAGATATGTATGTTATCCCAGTGGTAGTGTCTTCTTGGCACTTTATCACCTGGGTTTTGTCTGTGTTGAGACTAGATTAAGACCGCAGGCTGCTGTGAGCTGGAATAAGCAAAGTACCTGAATTTAATCAACTACTTCACATTCTGAGCAAAGGAGGTGAGTTGGGGAAAGGAAAGGGTTTTGGCCAGTGCTCTCTGCGATCTCGAGACTGGAACAGTTCAAGAGCAAGCTTCAAGTCAGCCAGTTTGTCAGGTTAACATGAGCAATTTTCATTATTGATCATTGCAACTGGCTGTTGTGCTATATCCAAAGTATGTCAGGTTTCAAAGGGTTCTTTGTGGCAGAAACAAAACAGTTGTGTTGTTGAAGTTAAGGAGTGCTCAACTAAAAGCACTTCACTTCTGTGGTGCAAAGCACTGTGTGCTTTGTAAGTGGCTGCAGTCCAATGCTTAGTTATCTTCTATTGTGTTTGGAAGACCATTGTTTCCTATTTGTCTCATAAATTTAACACAGATCCTATTCCTGCCATTTAAATTTTCCCATCAAAATACAACAGTGACTTCCCCTCCTGAAAAGGAAGGGCTGGCAGCTACACCCTGAAGTTTGAGCATGAATTGTTTATATAACCTTCAGTCACAATTTCATAGGAGTCTGAAGACTTTCTTACTAGGGCAGACGTTTTACTGAGTTTTTAGCAAAAAACTGGCTGCCATCAAGTGCAGTTTTAAGGCTTCTTAGTTGTTGCAGTGGAATTGAATTGAAAACTGTACCCTCCAGCTTCCTGATGGTATAAATTGCACATCTATCTGGAAACATGAACAGCATTTTCTGGTATTTCAGAATAGCTGTACTGGTGTCATTCAGGGGTAAAAGCATAAGAGCTATCTAGGGCTAATTTTGTTTCCCAGAAAATATTATTAAATCTGAATGAACATGCTTTTGCAGGCTCTGGCTTTTTACAACTTCTGGGTACTTGTGTAGAGTTCCCTCCCTTCCTCTCCCCAGTAGTAAAAGCTCTGACATGAGTGTTGCAGAAACAGCTTATTGAATAATATTCTCTATCAAAGTCAGTAATATTTAAACAACTGCAGCTTGCTTTCCAAATGGATGACATTTGTCAGGAACATGTCTGTTTGAGTTTACTTGGCCTTTTGAGTATAAAAAGTCTGAATATTTAGAGCTTGAAATTCAGGTTAGTCTGGAAAAGTACATTTTTCTTACAAAAAGTTTACAGAGTGAACCCATTTTTTTTTTAGTTACTGTAGCACTACAGGATAGCTGGTTTATGAAGATTTCTTTCTTCACCTTCAAGCACATGCTTTTGAGATATGATTTAAATTGAAGCTTCCATTGCAATTCTTCAGTAAATTGTTAAGTAGAAGTTGTTCTTATAGATAATATTAAAATATTTTATTTCTTAAATTTAAATTACTATTTTGCACGGGAGTTCAATAATTTTGTGCTTAAGCAGTGTGGCACAAGGTCTTTCAGAACAGTTTGCTTTATGTAATAGTTCTAGTAAAAGCTTGTTCCATTTGAGGACATACCCAGAAAAGCAAGTAGAGGAGCAAGCTCTGTGGGTAGGGTTCTGCTCAGGCTAATGTCAGAAAACATGTTGAACTTCTCTTCAGAGGGGAAAGGAGTTTCCACAGGATGTCTGTTTTATGGCAAAAATTACTTGTAGATGTGCTCTGAAAGGTTGCCTTAATTTGAAGATTAACCTGAGGACCTCGTTGTCAGGATGTTACTGAAGAAAATAGCTTAATGAGATTATTTGTGACTTGGGAATTGAGTGTGCCTACTTAAGCTGTTTTTAAGAATTTGCTCCTTTGTCACACACTGTTGTGCATATTTATATGTACCAAATGGGAGGAGGGAAAGCAAACCCCTGAAAATACAAGCAGCACCTCGAAGGAAAAAAACCAACCCAACAGCAGAATGCAGTTTTGTCATAGCAGTCTGTA